>JASFAT010000423.1:0-33157 GCA_031353405.1 Baronia brevicornis | reverse complement strand
AATTATGTTAAAAACTCATCATAACTATGATAATAATTGTAAGAGAAATCAAACCTTCAGCGGCTTCAACGCTTTACCACTGAATCAAATGGTTCATTAAATTATGCAATTCTTATTTTTAATATGAGTAGATTATGTTAGAAACTATAATATAAATTTGTCATCATAACTATTATAATAATTGAAAGAGAAATCCTTAGAGAAGAAGAAAGCCTTACACGGAGCCGTGAATATAAGAAGTGTATATTCACGGCTCCGTGTAAGTGACCCTGTAAAGAGTCGAGCGTAGCCTAAATCGAGACGATGACGATGATTTCACTTCTACAATCTGCGATAAGATGTTTCACGTCAATAAGGAGGGAAATGTTTAATGATTATATAAATTAAGAATATAAATGGTTTTTCTTTAATTCGCAGTTAAGACCCTACTTGTAAAATTACTTTGAACGTAACAAAATGAATAATTGAAACTTGAACCGGAAAAGTAACTCTCAACCTTCCCTCGTTTTTACAGTGCCAAAAGTTTCTCAACTCTCCATAATTCATTATTTCGTGGTGCGCCTCGAACTTTTTACTCACACAGTAAGAAACTTTTCGATGAACAAATGTACGTATATTTTTAAGGGATTATGTACTTGTAAATATATCATTTCTATATCGACACAAATAAGTGAAAACGCTGTAAGTAACACAGAGGTCAAAATTTTGTTATTGCATATCGGGATCAGAAAAAAATATTGCGACGAAAAGTCTAAAATTCAGAGCTCTACAATCAATAGAAAATTTTTTACAGTGTTGAAACTGACACTTTTTGAGTGATCAAATACAATTTTATCAAAAATATTAAACGTTTTATTGGCTCTGGTGGTAGATTTTCATTTTACGGTTTACTTGTTAGAGTCTTGTTAGAGTCCATGTACATATGTCAGCGAAGTAAGTATGTATGTGGTAACTCTATTGGACATCGGTCTCCCGACTTCTGGAGGAATGGAATTATACGTTGCATGAATGGGTATTCGACCCTCGTGGATAGTCTCCCTATACATCCTTCAAATACGTTATACGGGCTTTTGACCAAATAATAATATTTCATACACAAAAAAAAAACAAAACCATATTTGTAGCAAGGTTTGTGTAAAGATAATTAATGGAGTCAGCATATCCTTCAACACATCGCTATAACTAACGTTGACAACGTCAAACACACACAAACTACTATTCACCACAAAAACAACGCCTTTCGCCTTACGAGGCAAACTCAGGTGTAGTAAACGCTACTAACAATACCGTCGAATTCTTTGTTATTTTAGAAACCTTTGAAATTAATTAGAAGTGTTTTGAAATATATAAGAATCGCTTGTTAAACTTTAACGAATTACTGTCAATTTGATAACATCTTAAGCGGAATCGCCTAAAGGCTTCATAACCATGATTAGAGTGTATAAAGTTTAATCAAACCTTCTTAAAGTTTTTGATTGAGAAGTTTGATGCATTGAAGGTTGGATCTCTCCTTTAATTATTATAATAGCCATAACTATATATTTATATAATGGTTTCTAACATAATCTACTAATATAAATATAAAATTGCATAATTTAATGAACCAATTGATTCAGTGCCATAGTATTGAAGCCGCTGAAGGTTTAATTTCTCAATTATTATAATAGTTGTGATAATGGATTTTATATTATAGTTTCTAACATAATCTATTAATATTAAAAATAAAAATTGCATAATTTTATGAACCAGTTGATTCGGTGGCAAAGTATTGAAGCCGCTGAAGGTTTGATTTCTCTTTCAATTATTATAATGGTTATGATGTCGAATTTATATTATAGTTTCTAACACTAATATAATCTATTAATATTAAAAATATAAATAACAATTGCATAATTTAATGAACCAATTAATTCAGTGGTAAAGCGTTAAAGCCGCTGAAGGTTTGATTTCTCTTTCAATTATTATAATAGTTATGATGACAAATTTATATTATAGTTTCTAACATAATCTACTCATATTAAAAATAAGAATTGCATAATTTAATGAATTTATATATATATATATATATATATATATATATATATATATATATATATATATATATATATATATATATATATTATATACTATCCTTTTAGGTGATTAAATATAGTAGTTTATTCTAGAAAAAATTTTTTTTTTCTAGAATAAACTACTATTTAGACAAGGGTATCAAGTTTTTGAGAATATAGGATGTCTACCACCTACAGTGTGATCCCGCCAAAATATCAAATACAACCCAGGGGAAATGTTGCGAAGCTTGAAGTGGCTCAAATTGTTCAATTATGCGTGCGGATATCTGGGGAAATTCATTTGTTCCGACATTCGTATATACAAATGTGTTGTGTATTACTCTTTGTGATTTAGTAGGTACGTCTATTTTCATTTTTATCACTACTACTAGGTCAAAGTCCGTAAGTGAGATATCATCGATCTGATTATAAAAATTAGTAAAACCATATTAGTAAATTTTGCGGGAACAATAAAATACTGATTTGCCTTCCTATCGTATAAAAAAGAATACAAATTACCTACACGGTATTATCGAGCTAATATAACATTGGAAATTAAAAAAAACAAGACTAAACATTCATATAATATTATATATGTATATCTATCTATATATATCTGTAAGGTGTTGAGTGTCAGGCGATAACTTTGTCTGTTGTCCTCTTTATTATCCCATTAAATTGTATTGTGAGTGCAGAGGTTCGAAGGCCCGACTCCTTTTCCATTGATTCACTTCCCTCTTCCTCTCTTATTATTCTAATATGTTTTAACGGGATAGTAAGGCAAACGAGTAAGCGTGTCACTCAATTGAAATTAATCAACGCCGCCCGTAAACATCCGCAATACCAAAGGTATTGGAAAAGCGTTGTTATTTTTTAAGAAATATGTCGGCTTGTTTATCAAATATTCCAGTGTCGTAAATATAGGCAACGCATACCGTGTTCCTTGATAATGACATCTTATTATCAGATGGATGATGATGACATGATGATATGCATTTAAAATAGAATAGAAAAGAGAAAACTTTATTTATGACACATTTTTTACAATAGCTGAAATTAAAACCTTAATAATATTATAATATCTAAATAAACAAAACAAAAAGAGAATAATTTCAATCTAACAAGTGTCATAAAATGGTTCTTGCTCAGTGTATGCCAGGCGTTCTATTGAAGCAACTGGCGCTGGTTTTCAGCAAGAACCAACGTGGTCGGATCGCGGACAGTGTCACAGTGATGACATTGACACATAATCAAACTAAATCATGTAACAAGTTCTTGTTTGCATACTTAAAATTAGATTTTTGTATTTTTTTTCGAACATTCGAACACATTTCGAACATATCATGCAAGGCACGAAGAGGTAGGTGGTTCCAAAACTTTCTTGCGGTGTATTTAAAGTTACAATGAAATGTCTTATAATAAAAATTATGATACGAAATAAAGCGTTTTCTTTTTGACGATCATACTGATATACACTTCTTTACCATTTCCATAAAAAAAGACTAGGAGGTGGTAAAAGTAAAATATTTCATTAAACAGTTTTCGCGTTTCGTAAAGCTTTAAGTTCATAGACAATAGTTTAATTAACCCTTTGTTAAACTACTTGCAAATTAAGTAGAGCCCCGTTTTATGAAACCCGACGTGTATTACTCTTTTCCTCTAATTAGCAGATCTAACTCTATCGTAAGTTTCTCTAGTCCGTTTAATTAAACTCAATGTGCAGGCTGTGGTTTCATTCCCCGTGGACTATTATAGAAGAAATAGCTAGAAGATTTTTATTTAAAATCTTCTAGCTATTTCTTCTATTATAGTCCCTCCCTCTCCCATATGTTCATATTCGTAAATCGCTGTACATTCTACTATAGAACTAAGCAGAATAATTTTAATCGTTTTCAAAATTCGACCGTTATTTTTATTTCTTTATATAATCTTTCTGCACTCGTTCTCTATAAGAATTTTAGCTATAATTAATCTCTTATTTCTCCATGTACGCAGAGTGCTTAAACAGGGCTACCAACATTTTTTTAACGTATTAACATAAAAATGTGGAACGTTTTTTTTTTAACTTGTGAAACTTTTACTATGCTAAGATCGCCTAAGAAAGAAGTAGATTTACGGAGAACTCAAACTAAAACATACCGAAAAACGACTGTGAGAGGTGGAGAGTGTTTAAAAGGTTCATTCCCACCATCTGGGTGAGTAGCGATCTACTACGATGCGCTTCTCTCGAAACTTCTTTCCACGCACCACCACTCTGTGGAACTGGCTACCTTCAACGGTCTTTCCGTACAGATACGACATTGACACCTCCACAAAACAAGCCTCCACATACCTAAAAGGCCGGCAACGCTTCCGTGACTGCTGCAGTGTCGCGGTTGTCTATTGGCGGCGTTGATTGCTCTCCATTAGGCGGCACGCTTGCTCGTTTGCCCTCATATCCCATAAAGAAAGAGTTCTGTTTGTTTGCTTGTCGCGGATCTTAGCTAAGTTCTGACTGTCCACATAGTAATGGACTTCCGCAAAATAACGCCTGACTCCATTAAACATTAACATAAACATATAATTCTTCAGATAATCGTTGTCTCCCGTATACACTAATTTTACAACGGTGTATCTGCCAAACCGTACAACTAGTTTTAATGAGAATCATTAATTGAAAGTAATAAATACTATACGGGGATTTCAGTGGTCCGGACGGCTAAGCTTTTGACATTGACAGATTCACGGTCATTAGAAACCGGCCACCGGGATCGTGATAAACACGGCAATAAATACACGACTTAAATATTTTAGCATCTATGTATTGCAGACGAATACTTCGTCGAGAATGGCATAATATTTGTCTGTAGCATGAAGTAGGGCCGGCTCGCCCGGGGAAGTACCATACTCCCGCAGAAAACCGGCGTCTGAGACGTAGCTTAGCTACGACGCTTCGTACGGTGAGCGGCTAAGTTTCGGAGGCCCAACACCCTCCTATTCAAAAGAAACTGCTCAATACGTTGTGTTATAGAAATGATGAAAATCATACACTTAAATCAATCAAATAAGAAAACAGATTGCGAAAATATAATATACAGCCACTAAAATCGCGTTGTGATTGTCATGATGCTGCCATGTGTGCTCTCTCTTTTAATTTTTAACACCTGCATTATAATCCCATGGTACGCATTTGTCGCTTATACAATAATATATTGATCAACTACGGTACGTTGGACTTGTTTTTGTGCCTTATAAATAAATAAATAAATGTTAATATAAGTGGAATTGGCCTGGTCCCATTTGTCAAAGAACTTACGACCGTTGTAATACACGAGTGCTGGAGTGGAGACCACATCTTTAACAAATGTAGTATGGGGCGCCCCTTGACCGTATCATGCAAACATCTGTACAGAGCGGTTAGCATAAACTGGATGCGTGAAGCCGAAGATGGCCTGTATTGGGGAAGACTTAGGTTTAGCATTGGACTACCGTAGACTTTTTGTGACGATAAACATCTAATTGGCTCAGTGAAGAAACAGCCAATAATCATCGTTTCGGTTTGGACAAGCGTCGAAGGGAGAATGGCTAAAAAACCAATCCCCAAAAGGAAGAAGCCCGTCCTATAGGATCGTCGATTTATAATCGATTTATATGCAATTCTCGTCAATTCCAGTGGTTGTAGATTCTCCCACAAACAAGACCAGGCAATCGCCACTCCAGTTTGCTAGCTCGTAGAGATATATTAGTGACTTTTGTTTTCCGAATGAGATTCTTAATATCAAATGCAATTAAAGTTTGTTATGCAATTTCAAATTATCCAACAAAGGAGAAACCATTAATTTACATTTAAATCCGGCATTCGCTGCAAAAATATTCAAGCTTACATTTTAAGGGAAAAGGGTATAGGATTAAGAGAGTGACTGCCCACCGAATTAGGGTACGTAATTTAGGTGCGGTCAAATAAAACAATTGGTGTACCTATTGCGGACGGAATAAATTGGAATAAGGGCAGAAACTTCACAAATGTAACGTAATCACGAATATCAAAAATTACGTAGTGCAGAAGCAAGATTTAAATTGAAGAAAAGACTAAACTGAGAATCGGCACTATGGCTTGCTGATTCTTACTGAGTGTAGGTAGACTTTTTTTGTGATTCATGCTGTACGACCTGTTACAACCCGATGTAGTTCCTTTATAATGTCAAATCAGCATTCTACTTATTCCAGTATATTTCCATTCTGCTCTAACTACTCGGTCAGCATTTCTATTTTAGTTGTTTAATTTATAACATACAAAAGTGAGTTAGATTCTGTCCATCGCGAAGAGCGGTTCGCTCCGGGAAATTCGGAAATCGGCGTCAGTAAAGACTATACCAACGGCCAATTACTTCAGTGGTGGGGCCCTCCGTCTGTGTTGTCAATGGTCGCGGATTTGATCCCCGCATCGGAATAAATATATGCATGGATTTACAAATATTTATTCCGAGTCTGGTGACCCCGCCAATTCGCATTGGACAAGCGTGGTGGGCTTAACGTCCGTTCCTCCAGAAATAGAGAGGCCCGTGCTCAGCAGTGGGATATATATGGGGTGTTAAAAAAACTATTCCTCTGTGGAAATTGTTTTAAACTTTAAAATGCACTTAGTATAAAAAGTTTCTCTTTTTTTAAGACAAACGGGGACGGCCTCCTAACAAAATTGGTGTCAGAAGTGGGATATGGTAAATGGTGTCTGTCGGTACCTAGATATCCGAATCACTGAGACCCCCTCGTTGATGAGATCGAGGGTAAGACTGAACCCAACCCAATAGCAATAATGAAGATGGAGAACCAAAATAAATTTGCTAAGATCCGCGAACACCGTCGACAAAATCAAACAAAGACTATAATTGTTACTATAAAAGCAACGCGTTTCGCCTCGACACGAGGCAATCAGTTATAGTAGAATATGTATCGTAGAATCTATGAAAGACAACCGTAGAGTGATTGACTCTACGCAAGGTAACGTCTGACTCTTAAAAACTCTCTTAAATTTATTTATTAAAAACTAAATTTACAATAAAATATTTGACTTAAATATTACATTAAATAAATTCTTTTTAAAGAAATTTATGTTGCGCATGTGGATGGTAGAGTATCGACTCTTTGAGTAAAAAAACTAAGAACATACCTTGACCCAAACGCTGAAGTTCTCAAGAAATTCCTTAAAAGCTGGCAACACTTTGGAATTTTAAAGGCCATTAACATCTGCATTGCCCATGACACTGCGGATATCTATGTACGGCGTTGATTGCTTTCCATCGATTATATATTAGATAATACATTCTGATTAGTTTCTTATTTTTACATACTGGATAATTTTACATTTTTACATCGGACGACCGATTGGCTCAGTGGCGGGGCCCTCCACCCGCGGTGTCAATGGTCGCGGGTTCGATTCCCGCATCGGAATAAATATTTATATGGATTTTTAAATGTTTATTCCGAGTCTGGTAACCCCCCAATCCACATTTCCTTTCCTGCCCCTTCCTTTCTTCTCTATCCTTTCCCTTCCTCTCCGCCAATCTACGGTCTGCCGTGCCAATGGATGCGTGGCTAGGGGCGAGCCTAGTCGTAAGCGTGCCGATCGTCTCGGGGTCGGGCTCCCCCGGGGACTATGGTGCCTTACCTCAGCATGCAGGACTCTGCTGCGGCTGACCTCCATCCTGCCTCGCGGCTCGTGGGATTCACTAAAGACGAATTTAATATACCTAATATGTCGAAAAAAATGACGGCGACGTGGTTCGCCACCCGTCACGTCCTGATTCTCACGAGGGCGAAAAGCGACCAATGACGAGCCGTTTCGCTGCGATGAATGGCAGCAGATGGAGGTCTGTGGTCTCTGCCAACCCCTGCGGGGGATAGGCGTGAATATATAAAATATAAAAATTTTTTACATACTACAGACTTCTGTTCCATTCATTTAATTTATATTTATTTATTATTTACATTTAGTAGTGATAATGCCACGCTCCAGACGAATATGGCATATTATTGGTCCGGACACAATGTTAAAAAGATAATTTGATGTAGGTTGGTGATACATTATCGTTATAATGATAGAAAAGAAATAAAATAATATTAATAAACAAAGATAATAGCCATTACCAAATATATAATTATACTACTATCCGGTATATACATATCCGATAGTAGTATAGTCCGATTATTATCAACCGAGTTATAGCTGCTTGTGGCTAATATTGATTTACTAAATAATCCATGGCACATAATAACTATTTGTGCAGATGAAACATTTAAATTCCTCGTACAGTACATTTCACGCAAACCAACGGAACTCCCCGCAGCTTTAGACGTAATTAAAACAAATCCCCCCCTCCCGACTAATCCTAACCTTGCAGAGGAGGGTGTTTGCGTATTCACATGGTGTTGTAGTTATTCCCAGTTTGTTTAACTTGTATTTTGTTGAGCTTCGCTAATTGGAAGGCTCCGGGTTTTTACTTTTAACAACTAACCATATTGGGATTAAGCGTAATTGGACTTGCAATTAAGTCGTATATTTATTTATGGACCATCAATAGGACTTACGTTCATTATACATTATTTTTAATAATTCTGAAGACATATTAAAACATAATCCTAATCATAGATGGACACAACATTAAAATGAAGTGAAAGCAGGCAAATCAAATATTATAGAGACTTAAATGTTAAATTTAATACGGTGCGTGAATTGTACCACACTGTCGTAGAGAAAAAAAAGAAGGTCTAAAGCGTTGTTTCTTTTCATATATTTGTGGTACAGTTCTTCGATTCAGCAATCGAAGCGGGGTATTGGATCCGAAAACGCTCCTTTTCATTTCCTTGTGAAATAAACTAAAATTTTGTACCCGTGCATGTACTTGGATACAGCAAAATTAACACCACTTAGAATATATGAGGACTGTTTATAACTTAACGGCTTCTTGCTATTCCCACATTAAATATCAGAGCGACCAGACTCTACACATATATACAAACATATAAATAAATTATTTTTGGCTATAACTTCACAATTATGACACAGAATATCTTCACATTTTCCGTCCATCTTTAATCTTTTCAAAAATAATATATTGGACAATATTAAAAACTTAACAAAATCCACAACTACGAAAAGTTAAGGTCTTTTTAAATTAAAAAAATGTACGGCTGCGAGGCCTGGACGCTGACCTTAAAAGAAGAAACTAAACTCCTGGTTACTAAGCGCAGATCTTCTATCTTAACGTTGTATCTGGCTCCATCAACATAATATATCGCCAATCGCCCAGATGGTGGGGATGAAACTTTTTGTAGTGAGAGAATTCAGTGGCAGGAATTATACTTAACAAATAAAATCCGTGAGCTATGTAAGTGCTTTAGGGAAGCGAACATCAATATTTCTTGCAATAATGCGTACCGTAAAAGGTTTCCAATGTTCTCATAGCTCGATTTTATTTATCAACCATAAGACGAATGTTTGCTTTTTATTATAATTTCTTATATTCTGACATTAGCGATTGCCTCGTAACTTTTAGTACTCACCGTATAAAACCGAGCGAGTAAATGGATTACATTATATTTTTATTGAACAGAATTATTAAATAGTTGATAGGGTATCTACGAGTAGTATACGTGGTAAATACCTTACAATAACTTACTTTTGTTTATTAGAATTGCCGAGAAAAAAGACAATTTTCTCGGCAATTGCGATGCCGCGTTCTTCTAGAATAAACTTATTTGTTCTGAATTCTATCCAAGATATACTCATCACCACCTTCAGCACCACATTTCATCTATACTTTTTTCTCAAATTTTTTATGGTCTAGGATTTTTTTTTATGGGACAGAAAGGCAAACGAGCGAGCGTGTGACCAGATGGAAAACAATCGACGCCGCTCATACACATCCGCGACACCACAAGAACCACAGAAGCGTTTCCAGCCTTTTTATATATTTTAATTTTTTTAAAAGAAAAACGAGAAATCTTACCCAACTGTTTTGCTGCCCTAGTAATATTGCGGTTTCTTCACATTTTCCTAATTATTTCAAAAAATTAATTTGAAAAAAATATCATAAAATATTATTACACTATCGTTGTCCTGTGATAACCTCAAACCTCATACTGTTAATTGCTTCCGTTCTACATATACGGTAACTTGCTTGTCTAGATTCTACAAGCTTGTCTACGAGATTCAATTAGTCGGAGACAATTTAATAGCTGGCGCAGCGCCTGTCCATTGATTAAATTATTAAAGCAATTAAATTGAATCTTTTAAAACATGCACTAATCAATTTAAACACTAATCTAGTTTTAGATAGAGATCACTTTTATTTAATTATTATGTTTTTATTTTTAGAGGTTGGGTAAATAACCTTGGAAGAGGCAAGGTTATTTACCCAAAGTCGTTACACAGAGCGACTGGAGCGACTGGAGCAACCTCTTTTTTGAGGAAACGAGCAGGGGTGTCACCTGATGGAAAGCGATCACCATCGCCCATAGACATCCGCAGACATCCGCTACCGGCCTTTAAGAAATGTGTCAGTCTAGAATGTCGTCTGTCCGTCACCCACGTATGACCAGACCAATTAATTATCAGACTTATAATGCATTTCATATATGGCACTTCCATACAGTACCGTTGTACAAATACTTGAGTATGACAGGCCGCACTTTGCTACCCGACTGTATTTGTGAGGCGGCTGGTATGCGTCGCCGCGCTAGTGAATTTCATGAAAATTTCGACCTTCTCATGTTTTAATGATATTTTTTATGAACATTGTTTTACTCATCATCCATAAGCATAATAAAGTATTATTTTAATTGTATCGTGTATAGTTTTTGAGTTATTAAAAAAAATTAATGTATTCAATACATGAATTGCTTACAACTTATAAAATCTAGTGTCATATAAAATATTTATAAGAATGACATGATGCTTTATTTTATGTAATAAATTATAAATGAACGTTATGTTCACTAATGAAATATTATTTGTTTGTACTTTTTATTGCATTTTATTATATTTTTATAGGCCTTTATATCGAAATTATGATTTTTACCAAATTTGATATCTTATTATTCTATGTTCATATATGGATTCTATTGACTACATATATGACGTTTATTATATTTTAGGCAGTCTAATTTTATTTATTAGTGTTTTGAATTAATAATGACGATCTATCTCGTCACAACACCAAAAGCGGTTGCTTTACCACTGAACCGACTTATACCAGCATCTTTAGTTGCGTCAAAACATTTTAAGCTTCTACAATTTGCAGCTTTTACAATAATGGACTGCTATTCAATTTATTTCATAAGAAGGTACATAAATATAGAGTATAAAGTAATGTATTAAAAGGAAAATATGAGGAACAACATTCTCGCCGCGGAACAGAAGTTTGAAATTCCCCGGAGTTTCGGATCGAATAATCTCTTCTGCGAGACTTTACTTCCACGACGCCTCGCACGGTTATGTCAGAAAATGTAACGCTACTTTTATTTTTAAGAAAAACACGTACTTTCTATAAACTGACAAGGTATTATTCTTTGAAACAGTTCTTTAATCACTAATAACATTAATAAAGTTTTAATACAATGAGTTCCGGAGGCCTAACACCCTCCCCCTCCCACTCTCACTCCCATAATGACACTTTCCTTAAAGGTCAGCAAAGCTTCCACATTGCCTATAGCGCAGCGGGTGTTTATGAACGGCGTTGATTGCTTTCCATCAGATGACATGCCTGCTCGTTTGCCTTCCTATCCCATAAAACAAATATTAAAATTTCAAAAATAACATTCTCTCTAAGTAACCACATAAAAATTATATTTTTATGTGGTTGTGGTATGTGGTGGTGGGTACAAACACTATAAAAATTATATTATTATTTGGAATATAAATATAAAGAATCGATAGAGGAAGACCAAACGGAACATATCTTGACCAAATCGCTAAAGTTCTCAAAAAAAGGCAAGTCAAAAGTTAATCGGCGAGCTTCTCTGAAGAGAGTGATGACTGTGGATGAAGCAAAGAAAGTGTGCCGGTATCGAAGCAGATGGACGTCTGTGGTCTCTGTCTACCCCTACGGGAAACAGGATAACAGGAAATATGTAAGTAAGCATACATGCTTATGCATGCATACTATACATAGTATTGGAGTTATTCATCCTTCGTAGTGCGATTTAATCACCCAAGTAAAGGATCGTTCTCACGATCCTAGCTATACTTTAATTATTATAAAATAGAAGGAAGTAATACGCAAGGAAATAAAAGGGTAAAGACGTATTAAAGGTGTTCGACCTCCAGATCCTTGTGATCATCATTTGAAATGCGGTAACACGGAAAAATGCTAACATTTGAAGTAAAAAAATGATACTCAAAGTCAAAAAGTGATTTTTAAAATAATCAAGTGTACTAAGAATAGATAAGAGTAAGATATATGAGAGATCCCTGCCAGATAGGAAGCCATTTAAGTTGAGAACGAGATGAAGAGATGTGATAAGGGATAAGGGAATGAAATCGTTGAGAAGCGATTTCTTTTTTTTGGAAGTACATACGATAAATCAGTAAAAAACTTCCGTATTTCACACATTTAACGTGATATAGTAGTATTCACACATTTAAAGTGATATATAATAGTGATTCTTATTTTATATAACTTACAGATAAAGTTTCTACATTATTATCTTTGATTTTTTCAATTCCTAATGCTAGAATGAAGTGACGTGGATACTAAATGAAGTTGTGAGAGGAATAAATTTTTTATTCATTTCCCGCGTGGTTACATATGCGTTTCACGCTTCTTCCCAATCAGAAACGTGATTCAATTTTTTTAAAGTCATCTTTGATTTTATACTGAAACCCGTAATAAAGCTAAACAAAGTTAAGTTGAATTTTGATAGAATTCATTAATTTATCGACGTTACAAATTCATATTAAAGTAGAGATAAATCATGCTAAAACATGAATTAGGAATACCACGATGATTGAAGAGATCTATCCGATGAGTGAAGAAATCTGGAGACCCAACCTCTTTTCCCTTCTCTTATTTCCCTCTTCTCTTTTTTTTTATGGGATAGGAAGGCAAACGAGCAAAGTGTCACCTGATGGAAAGCAATTAACTCCGCCTATAGACTTCCGCGGCGCCATAGGCAGTGCGGAAGGGTTGCAGACCTTTAAGGAAAGTGTCATTATGGGAGTGGGAATGGGAGGGGTAGGGTAGGGGGAAGGAGGAGGATGTTGGACTTCCGGAAATCGGCCGCTTACCGTACGAAGCGCAGTAGGTAAGCTACTACTCGGACGCCAGTTTTCTGCAGGAGTGTGGTACTTCCCCAGACGAGCCGACCCATTCATGCTACAGACAAATATTATGCCGTTCTTGACAAAGTATTCTTCTGCAGTACGGCTCTACAACTATCATATCAATTGTTCATATTGAAATAGTGATAAATCATGCTAAAACACGAGTGAGAAATACCACTTGCTAATTAATATCGGCGTTAAGTGGTAGTAAGTATGCCGAGATATAATAAGTATTAGATGGAGATCTGTGGTCTCGGCCTACCCCTACGGGAGACAGGCGTGACGATGAGAAGATGAGTGAAGAAATCTTTAGACCCGACCCCTTTTCCCTTGTCTTATTTCCCTCTTCTCTCTAATTACTTCTCTTTTCTTCTTCCAATATTCAAATCTTACCCTAAGGTAACTACGATACCCTAGGGTAACTGTAGTGCCCCTGGTGTTGTGTCTATAAGCGGCGGTTACTTATCATCGAGTAACCTACTGGGCGGTTTTCCTATCTATTCCAAAAAATCTCTTTAATTTAAAAGTAATATAAATAGAACTATACATAAAGTTAAGTGACGTGGTTTCTCTTCTTATCTTCGCCTTATATAACATGTTTGAAAGTTATCATCCTTTAAAAAAGTTCCCGAAAAATATAACACAGTATTTCCTATAAGTATTAAACTAACGAATATAATTTTCCTTTTCAGTGATCATATAAAAAAAGGAATTTAAAAGTTGTTTTTCCAGGATAAAAACATTTTATATTATACACAAATTTAAACATAAATCATACGATAAATCTAAACACAAACACAGGAAGAGACACACAAAAATTAAAATATATTTTAAATAAACAGAATAATAAATATATAAATATTCTTTATATAACAAAAAAAAAACAGAAAATATGCTAAAATAAGATCTAACCTTGGAACCTTCAAAAAACAAGCCTATACACACCTTAAAGGCCGGAAACGCTTCCGCGACTCCTGCGGTGTCGCGGTTGTCGATGGGCGGCGTTGATTGCTTTCTATCAGGCGACACGCTCCCATAAAAAAAAGAAAATCTAAGAGTTGCAAGGGAAGGCGCTACAAACACAGTTTTTCTACCTTGAGAAACAGAGAAACCTTAGATTCAGTTTTTCTGATAAACTTATTTTCCTAGCACTGACAGACTATGTATTTCAACCTTGTAACAGATTAGTAGCAAATAAAAAATATTTTATTATTCCATGATAACACTTCGTAACGTTGCATTATTTCAACCCCTTTAAAAGACACCATGATATGGGTTCCGTTATTTGTACCCTTGTCACTTGAGTGACATATTCATGATGACAGTCTTATAAAACATTTTATATATTACCCTCAATTTTCTTGCATTTTTTTTTTATGTAATATATATATTCAAATGAGCAGACAGGTCGTTCACGGTCATGAGAATCTGCAATACTATGATACAGCAAATGCACTTATTAACTTGTGAAAAAGATGTAAATAATAAAAGGAAAATAGGCGAGTAATGAGAGTAGAAGAAGAAAGTAAAAGAAGGGAAGATGATTTGAATGAATATGTGTGAGTGAGAGAAAAAATGAGTTGGACCTCCGTATTCACCGTACGAAATCCAGTAACAAAGAAGAAATATTTTTTTCCTTTGAATAGATAGGCTAAGGAGAAAACGGATGAGCTCATGGTAAACAACTAGCTCCACACATGGACATCCGAATGTACAACGTATATGAAACACTAAGGGCCCTACAGGTGTATTAATAAAGATGTGAAGGATTTAAAGATTGAAGAGCAAGAAGAAAGCAATTAGGCCTTCAGATTCCTGCCCTCGCCGTACGAAACGCGGTAACAGTAATACTGAAAATTAATAAGATAAAAATTAAGAAGAATAAGATACTAAAAATTAACGCCTTTATTATTATGAGAATGATCACAACCTATCTGGGGACGGGGGAAGTATCGACTACCCAGACAGAGCCACTTATGTATATATATACATTTATGTATATATGTACTAACCCGTTATTTAATAATCACAAGAAATGTTGAAAAAAAACAAGAATATTCGCAATGCAAATATAAAATCAAGACTTACAATCTTTATGCGGGAAAATATCAATACCATGTTTAGGTCTCCAATAAATATGTCGGGTTATATATCTGGTCATAAACATATCGCGAAAGCCTTTCCATGTTTCACAACTTCCATTTTATCGCAAGCCATACTGTGGGTTGTGTTTTGCTTTTTACTTCATTTTTATCGATTTCGTTATAAAGAATGAATAATTTTGTTTTTCTTTTTTTTTATGACAACTAGTTACAACTATTATGTCGGTGTCAAGTCAATACAATAGTATCCAATTCCTTGAAATGTTACTAGTCAGCTTATCACGTTACGTCGTGATAAAATGGTGGCTATTCTACCAAAACTTTCTGTGGAATTTTTCAGTCAAGAAGTCACGATACACGCATTGATTTCATATCACTTAACTTATACGCCTTAATCGAACTAAATTGTATAATACGCCACCACAATTACACAATATAACTGATAATAATATAAGATTATAAAAATGAAATAAAAACACAACGTCACTGATGTAAGTTGGCAGGAAAAGTCCAATGAATAAATTAAAAATTGCAGATAATTAATTTGTTGTTGCCAGCCACGAAAGGATTTTGGGAGATAATTATAATAGACTGGCAGTAATGTGTATCTAAGTAATAAAAACCAGCCTGTGATCCCCAAACGACCTGCCAAGGCACTACACTTAATGTCAGAGTTATGCTAAGTTTGGAAGCTGACATTTACGTCTGTTTTTACTGACTGATATTGAAATAAAAAATTAACTTAAAAAACATATAATGTTTTTATTGAATAGTATTAAAGGAAACCATAACATAGTACATTTTTATATTTACGTTAACAACAACAAAAATTTTATGTGTTATGAAAACCTATTTTTTTAAAATCCTAGAAATTGATGCATTTTATACCCGCGCCCATTGACTCCGCGGGCGGAGGAAGGAGAACATATTTTCATCAAATTGCGCTAGTTCTCAAGAAAGGCCACGTTAAAAGTATCCTGAACCAGGCGAGCTTGTATGAAGAGAGTGATGAGTGTGGGTGAAGCTAAGAAAGTATGCTGAGATCGTAGCAGATGGAGGTCTGTGGTCTCTGCCTACCCCTATGGAAAGCAGGCGTGATTATATGTATGTACATAAATTATTCATAATTTCAGTGCATTTCGAATAAGTACAGTGCATAAAAGAATCATTGTTATTAATGGAATAAAAGTGTTTAATATTCACAGCAGATGCGCGTAATGGATTTTATAATCAATATACATTATGGATCGTAAATAAATTGTTAATATTATTTATTATCAAAGGACTATTTATAACATTACGAAATAATCCCACCGCTGAATTTCACTACTGTACAAATTCACTTGCTCCAGCAAAAAACACACATTATTATTCTTTTTTTTTATATAGCAAGCAAGCAAACGAGCTAGCAAGTCACCTGTTGGTAAGCGATCACCGCCACCCATGAAACATCCGCACCGCCGGATGTGTCGCAAATGTGTAGCCGGCTTTTAACGAACACATACGCTCTTTTCTTGAATACCCCCATGTCATAACCACTTGGGAACACCGCAGGTGGTAAATTGGTCCACATTTCCACAACTCGTGGCAGAAAACTGCGACTAAACCGCATGGTGGTTGACGGCCAGGCATCCAGGTGATCGGGATAGAACCTATCTTTGTGGCGCGGAGTACGATGGTGGAACTGTGCGGCATGAAGGATATTAAACCATTACTCTAATATAAAATTCGATTCATTACGTAATTTTGTGTTTTTTTTTGCTTTTCGCGGGTCTTAGCCAAGTAAAATATTTGAATATCCACATAATTAAGAAAGGCTTCTTAATACCTATCATGCAACGATTTCATGCATGCAATCGTTATTTCTTTTTCCACAGCCCATATATGTCCCACTGCTGAGCACGCGCCTCTCCATTTCTGGAGAAACGGACTTTAACGCACCACGCTTGTCCAATGCGGATTGGCGGGGTTACCAGACTCGGAATAAATATCTGTAGTATTAAAATTCTATAGTATATATTTATTCCGCTGCAGGGATCGAACTCGCGATCATTGACTCCGTGGGCGGGGGCCGCGCCTCTGAGCCAATTGGTAGTCGCAATCGCTATAGGTTGGTGATAAAGATGGATAAATATAATGGAAATTTATCAATCCTAATTAAGCTATGTTGATCTGCTATTCTGCTTATCTGGGTCTATGATGGCGGCATGTACAGCACTTAAAACTTTAACAGAAAATGGAAAAGGGGACAAAGTTTATGAATGAAACTTCTACAGCAAATTACTAACTGCCACGTCTTTATTGGGAAAGTTCCCTTTTTTATTCGTTAGAGGCTTAGCACGACCCTGAAGCAATTAATTAAGTTTGGACCTCTCAGTATTAGAGACGTTTCGGGAAATGCTTAAGCTTTTTTTCTTGCATCGTCTTACTTTGTTTTTGTACTACCTTTTTAATGGCGACCCCAGTGACACAAACGTTCGCTTTGTGAGCCAAAAAATCTTTGTCGTTGATTCGATTCCCGTATCAGGATAAATACCTCATAATCATCATTAAGGCATTACAGCCGCGGGTAGTCCTAATAGTCTGGTCATCAATAGGTATTTAGGATAAATACCTATTGATACTAAATGTAACAGAGTTATATATTTCCTCCAGTTTGTATCACTAAATCGACAATCAAGGCCACATTGTACATGGAGGAACACAGAGTGACATAATGACCTTTGCCCAATAACGAGCAACTCCAAAACATTGAAACGTCCTTTTACGCAATAAGACATTAACCGAAAAGTATGCTTTTTCATTTCCTTTCTCCGCCCAACGCCAACCACCTTCAAGAAAAGACGAAGAGTCTGGATATATGTCCGCCTTATTTGTTTTTATAATGGACACTGGAAGTACAAGACACGACACAGAAAATAATATTGTTACTAGCGGTGGGGTTCGGGGATCTGAAAAACGAAATCAGCCACTAGTTTCACTTCTATTCACTTTAAGTCTCTTCACTTTACTTCCACTTCTTCTCTTCTAATATTTTCTTCCTTTATAAAACAAACCTACATATTTCAGACACCCTTCTTATTTTGCCTTCCAATTCTATAAATAACATAAGTATAATTCATAAGATCAATATATAAACTTTTAAATCAACAAAGTATAAAACTTATCATTAAAAATGTAGTATTAATCCGTACAAAAAAATATTTAACTAACAACCCTTTCATACCCTGTCGGATTACCTACTGATTTGCATATAGAGTGGATTTAAAGGACAAATCGCTGTAATTCGCTTTTTATTACCTCCATTATATACTTTCAGTTGTACTAAGCAAGTATATAACTTTAATATTATCTACAATATTTATTTATTTTACAATATTTTATAACATTAAAAGAAATCTATTACAAATCATTATTAATGGAGTCAGGCGTTACTTTGCGGAAATCCATCACTATACGGACAGTCAAAAGTTTTACTTAGCTAAGATCCGCGACAAGCAAAACAATAACAGAAAATGAATAATGTGTGTTTTTCCGTTGGGTTTAGTGGATTTATTTGTACTCTACGGAAGACAACCGAAAAGTGAACACTTTTCGGTTGTCTTCCGTAGAGTCTACTATACCTGAAGATGCCTCGTGTTGGGGCGAAACACGTGTCGTTTACAAGATGGAAAAGTGATAATGTGTGTTTGGTGTTGTGTATAGTGGTTGGTGGGTGGAGAGTTGGTGGCCGATTTTCGGTAAGTTTTTGGTTTAAGTTCCAAATAAATCCACTAAACCCAACGGAAAAACACACATTATTAATTTTCTGTTATTGTTTTGCTTGTCGCGGATCTTAGCTAAGTAAAATTTTTGACTGTCCTTATATTACAAATCATGAAATATTTTACAAACTACAATTTTACCTGCGACAGTTTCATAGTATACCTATATGTTGGTCTGAAGAACGCCCTTAGTGTTTCAGGGCGTTTTTAGCGAAGGGGGAGGAGAACCTAAAGCCTCCCAAATACAGAAGGCTGCGCTGTCGGGATTGCGGATTTGAGCCAAGCGTCCCCGTGACCTCGATAGAAGTGACGCGTAGAAACACCCAAGGGGTTTTAGTCGGCAAAAAGAGTCCGAGATAACTCCCCAGCCTCCCCCAGAATTCATCCATAATTTATTTATTTGTTCACTATCGTGAGATTAAGGCTCACCGACTCCGGTGGCTGGGCCACTTTGAGAGAATGGGGGAGGATCGCGCAGTCAAGGGAACGTATGTGGGTCGCCCAACTGAACGTCGTACTATGGGGCACCCCAGGTATCACTGGAGGATTTTCGCAACCTTTAAATCTGCTACTGGCAGGAGGTGGCGCAGGACTGGGAACGGCGTAAGATCTGTTCGGAGGCCGAGATCCATTTTGGGTCGCTGCGCCAACAAAGTTAATTAGTTAGTTAGTTCTCTATTTCCTTCATTTACAAACTTAAACGTCGAATACGCCTCATAACCGTTCAGTCAAAATAATTTTAATAATAAACTGGCCTGCACATCACTGGGTTGAACAAACACCTAAAGCCTTTAAAATAGTAAGTTTTTTAATAACTGACGTCATGATGCAACGTGACGCGCTGTACTGCCCTGTAACGCCCATTTTGCTGGTGTTCTTGCATGCTCCATATTTCCAATCACTCACTGAAATATTTTACTGCCTATTTATGATTATTCCACGACGACTGAAAGGTGTAAGGGGCTGGAGAGAAAGAGCCAAACTAAGATCCAAATGAAAAATTTACTGAACCAGCCTAAGGTCCACCCGCGGCTGTAATGCCTTGATGATGATGATGATGATGTATTATTATTTACGAGTTCTAACACTTCTTATTATCAATATTATATATTCACGCACTGCTGTCACCGTGATGTAAATGATAAAACCACATGATTGGAACTGGACATTTATTAATTGTACAAAACACTCACATGCTGTTAACCTCCTACCCACACATATATTGCAAGTTATTTACGAGATATAGCGTCTAGTGGTAGAGCCAAATTGCAGACGAATATTTTGTCAAGAATGGTATTTTTGTCTGTAGCATGAATGGGCCGGCTCGCCCGGGGAAGTACCACACTCCCGCAAAATACCGGCGTCTGAGTGGTAGCTTAGCTACCGCGCTTCGTACGGTGAGTGGTCGAGTTTTGGAGGCCCTATCCCCTCCCCCTCTCATAATAACACTTTCCTTTAAGTTCAGCAACGCATCCGCAATGCCTATGCCGCTGCGGATGTCTATGGACGGCATTGATTGCTTTTTATCAGGTGACACGCCTGCTCG
The DNA here is from genome assembly GCA_031353405.1 of Baronia brevicornis. Lineage (NCBI taxonomy): Eukaryota > Metazoa > Arthropoda > Insecta > Lepidoptera > Papilionidae > Baronia > Baronia brevicornis. The sequence goes on along the minus strand of JASFAT010000423.1, from coordinate 12,395 downwards.
TTTACATTCCTTATCCCATAAATTGCTGTTTATTTGTTTATTAAAATTGTTTTTTTACTCTATAATCAAAAAGTATCATCCATCATAAAAAACAATAGTAAAATATGACACAAACATACACACGCACGTTTATTTGTGTGTATTGGTAATTATTATTATCATGATTTGCCACAAATATAATAAAATTTAATACCTATACACACATGCACGCACACAGAGTTTTATAACTCTCCTCTGTACACACTGAATAATTTCCTGCACTCACAAAGTAGAAATATTGCGAGAAATAGAAATAAGTTTTCATTACTACGCTAGTTTAAAATTTCTCGAAACACTCCTTTCCGAGACTTGTAGAAATAAAACATTGTTTAGAACGTAACATCGAAGAAACTTAACAGGTATTCTATACTTGTATTTATTTAATCAAAATGAATGCCGACGACCGATTGGCTCAGTGGCGGGGCCCTCCGCTCGCAGAGTCAATGGTCACGGGTTCAATTCCCGCATCGGAATAAATATTTATATGGATTTTTAAATGTTTATTCCGAGTCTGGTAACCCCCCAATCCGCATTTCCTTTCCTGCCCCTTCCTTTCTTCTCTATCCTTTCCCTTCCTCTCCGCCAATCCACGGTCTGCCGTGCCAATGGATGCGTGGCTAGGGGCGAGCCTAGTCGTAAGCGTGCCGATCGTCCCGGGGTCGGGCTCCCCCGGGGACTATGGTGCCTTACCTCAGCATGCAGGGCTCTGCTGGGGCTGACCTCCATCCTCCCTTGCGGCTCGTGGGATTCACTAAAGACGAATTTAATATACCTAATTTGTCGAAAATGACGGCGACGTGGTTCGCCACCCGTCACGTCCTGATTCTCACGAGGGCGAAAAGCGACCAATGACGAGCCGTTTCGCTGCGATGAATGGCAGCGGACGGAGCTCTCTGGTCTCTGCAAACCCCTGCGGGGGATTGGCGTGAATATATAAAAAAAAATAATGAATGCCGACAACGCGTCTGCAACCCCATAAGTTGTGCAGATGTTTTGAGGATAATTAAAAATCAATTTCTTGTATTGTATGTAGTATTGTAACACAAATGAGTAATATATATTGTTGTAAGTAATGGTATATGAGATTATAAAAAAAGAATAAAATATCATAATTGGAAGAGTTTATTATTTGATGAAGCCCCGTAAGATCCCGTGTCGCCGTATTATTATAGTACGGTGGCCGCTTAGAATATCATAACAGCAAAAGACTTATTATAAAATCTTCTTTTAATTGCAAACCTATATATTCACGCTTATCCCCCCCAGGGGTTGGCAGAGACCACAGAGCTCCGTCCGCTGCCTATCATCGCAGCGAAACAACTCTGCATTAGTCGCTTTTAGCGAAGCTTTCAGCAGAGCCCTGCATGCTGAGGTAAGGCACCATAGTACCCGGGGGAGCCTGATCCCGGGATGGTCGGCACGCTTGCGACTAAGCTCGCCCTTAGCCACGCATCCATTGGCACGCGAGACCGTAGATTGGCGGAGAGAAACGGAAAGGATAGAGAAGAAGGGAAACGGCACGAAAGAAAACGCGGATTGAGGGGGCTACCAGACTCGCAATAAATATTTATATATCCTAAATATTTATTCCGATGCGGGGATCGAACCCGCGACCATTGACTCCGCGGGCGGAAGGCCCCGCCAATGAGCCAATCGGTCGTTCGAAATTGCAAACCTCAATAGATCATTTAGAATCGTCATAACAAAATGTACGTGGCTTTAATTGACTCGTATCGACATTTAGTTTTACAAGTTTGAACTGTGACGCCATCTAGTATTAAAGTTCGAACTAAAACAACTCAAGATGTTCCACAGTGGATTTGTATATATAGTTTGAACAGTTATTAATTATAAACGCAAAATGAGAGTTTTACTTTGTTTTAATCTACAAAGTTGATCAGTGACGTGCATTGTTTATGTAATACAGATTTACTTCATTCGAACGCCACAAGAGAGCAGTTTACAGTTTCGACCAACTCTGTGAATCATTACATTAACTTTATAGCAATGGCTATTCTGGGAATAAACTATGGACTTCGAGCTGTGAGGGAACAAACATTAAATCACTGTAGTATATCTGATCATTCATCATCATCAAGGCATTACAACCGCGGATGGGCCTTAGCCTGGTTCAGTATATTTTTCCAGTCGGATCTTAGATTGGCTTTTTCTCTCCAGCCCCTCGCAGCGATTGCCTTTATTTATTTTTTTTGTTACCGTTGTCCTCGACTCCATCTAGCCATCTGAGCTTAGGCCTTCCGTGGCTATGATAAAAATATTAAAATACTTCTTTTGGTGTGTTAGTTTTTTATGGAAGAGTGCAGTTTCATCCATATTCCTCTTTTTCAGGGCAATAAATTGGTGACAATTTTCTGCCCTGCAAAAGAGGTCTACTGTACCAAGTAGACCTCTTTCGCATGACCGAAAATTATGAAAGACTATTTTATTGTCTAATTTATATTGTCCAATTTATATTGTAAATGTAATAAAGCTAATTTATGACAAGAATTGAACTGTACTCCATAATTATAAAATTATAAATTTACCATAATTACGATCCGCAAGAGTAGCAGTGATCCTCTAGTAAGACACTGAAGTTTGAAAACAACGTTATAATAAATTTATGCTTTTAGTTTTGTTGCTTAGACGTCCATTTGTCTTACATGTAAATCATTCATTGTCATAATTTAAGAACTTAAGTTTTAAGTGCTTGTGTCATTGATTATCATAATTTAAGAGCTCAAGTTTAAAGTACTCGTGATGTATGGTAATTTACCGTCAACCATTAATTTGTAAAAGTTATATATACATTTTATGGGATAGGAAGGCAAACGAGCAGGCGTGTTACCTGATGGAAAGCAATCAATGCCGCCTACAGACATCCGCAGCGCCATAGGCAGTACGAAAGCATTACCGAACTTTAAGTAAACTGTCATTATGGGGATGGGGAGGGGGAGGGGGAAGGGTGTTGGGCCTCTGAAAGTCGGCCGCTCACCGTACGAAGCGCGGTAGCTAAGCTACCACTCAGACGCCGGTTTTTTGCGGGAGTGTGGTACTTTCCCGGGCGAGCCGGCCCATTCATACTACAGACAAATATTATGCTAGTCTTGATAAAGTATTCGTCTGCAGCGTGGCTCTACCACTATCACCTACCATTGAAGAAAATATAACAATATATACTTTCATGTACCGCTTTATGTGCGTGCCTTGTAAGGATAAACCTTCTATTGACTTTCCAGAGAACAAAACCTCACGATACACGCATTTACTTCATATCACTCCACTTGCCAGCCCTAATCGGATTATATTATACAATACGCCACCCGATTAAACAATATAGCTGATATTAATATAAGATTATTAAAATGAAATATAAACGCAACGTCACTGATGTAAGTTGGCGGGTAAAGTCTAGATGCGTATTTCTGTGGAAACCATTCAAAACAATCCAAGTTAAGAGGAGTTCCAGCTCAAAAACCATCACTTTCGTCTTACATCTCATACATCCTCATTCATTCCTCAAAAAGATAATAATAATATTTCAAATCTTAACTCTTGCCGCATAAGAAATCGTAATCAAATATTATTAAAGTCTTTTCTATATATTATATATAAGTAATTATATTGAAAGTCTTTTCGGTTGTCTTCCATAGAGTCTACTAAGACAACCGAAAAATTTTTTCGGTTGACTTCTGTAGAGTCTACTATACCTGATGATGCCTCGTGTTGAGGCGAAACACGTGTTGTTTGCAAGGTGAAAAAGTGGTATAGTGTGTTCGGTGTTGTGTATAGTGGTTGGTGGGAGGAGAGTTGCTGGCCGTTTTTCGATAAGTTTTTGGTTTAAGTTCCAAATAAATCCACTTCATCCAGCTGGAAAACACACATTACTAATTTTCTGTTATTGTTTGCGTATCACGGATCTTAGCTAAGTAAAACTTTTGGCTGTCCACATATTAAAATTTATTTAAATGAAGCCTGAATTTTTATTCTTCAAACAATCTCAACTATTTTATCACGAAAATTAAAACAGCCACGAGATGTGTTTCAATGCAAGAAATATACAAAGAAAGAGCGGTTACAATCCTCTGTGGAGTTTCCTTCAACATTTGTAAAACGCAAAACGTAGGCAAGAAAAACTTACGTTGTTTCTTTGAAATGGAAAATAATTTGCAACACATTTATATTTTGATATACTACAGCAAAATTGCTTATGTGCTTCGTAAGCTTAATGTTGAAGACCATTTGAAATTAATAAAACATGGAAGCCAAAAACGTATCTTTGACATTGGTTTTTATTATGAGGTAGGCAAACGGGCACGCAAGTAACCTGATGAAAAGCAATAAGCGCAGCGCTAAGATACCCATAACCTTATAGGCATTGCAGACATGTTACCGGCCTTTGAGAAATATGTATGGTTTTTTTCAATTGAATGACATATTTATTCGGAAAGTAGCTGGTTAATGGTATTGGTAATGGAACTTTCAAGAAAAACCCTCCATCAAAATGGATCATCACCACCATCTGGATGATGATCCATTTTTTGTGGTATGTTGGGATATCAGTGGAATATAGCAGAAATAACTATGGTACAAACAATAATGATAAAAGCTACTGACGATGAGATGAGACATCTTTCCAAAATATCGAAGAAACTAGCCTTCTTTTAAAACATGGAGTCAGGCGTTACTTTGTGGACAATCAGAATTTTTACTTAGCTAAGATCCGAAGTTACATCTTAACGGTTGTCTTCCGTAGAGTATACTATACCTGCTGATGCCTCGTGTTGGGGCGAAACACGTATTGTGTACATTGTGGAAGAGTGGTGGTGTGTGTTTGGTCTTGGTGTTGTTAATAGTAGTTGAGAAATTTAATTTAATTTAATTTGAGTTCCTCGTAAATCAACTTCTTCCTGTAAAAAACACACATTATTTTTCTATTTGTTTGCTTGTCGCGGATCTTAGCTAAGTAAAAGTTTTGACTGTCTACATAACCTAGTCGTAGATGAGACATTGACAGTCAGGGTCATCGGTGATTCAAACCACCCACAATTGTCATAGCTAACCTTAAAATGTGTATTTCTTTCTATGAAATAATAAACATTCAAACGTTTCTAGAGTAAAATAAACTTCATTATCTCGTAAACTCAATTGTTTTGTTTATATTAATTTTACTTTGTTTTTAGCTGAAGCGTGAAATTTTACTTCGGTTCATTAATTTTATGGTGTCGGGTGCTTATGTTTTATTTATTATAAATATCTCAAAGTTATGCTTTCAAATATTGTTTTACATCCATTCAACTCACCAAATACGGCATTTTTATAACAAATTTTTAAACAAAACTCTGAATCTATAATACGATTATTCGGCCTATTCTAACGTATGGCTGCAAGGCTTGAACACTAACGCTATATAGTATAAAAATACACGTTATATATTTTATTTTTCTATTTTTGTTTGCTTGTTGCAGATCTTAGCTAAGTAAAAGTTCTAAGTGTCCACATATCTATGAATCATTTAATTTAAGAATATGCTATAGGGGTTAGACAAGTGATATTGAATGAGTAAATGAATATATAATTGTTACAATTTGGATTGTTTCCCTAATAACAAATGTGTTCCAACCGTTTCTCCTAAGCGCCATTGTTAATTATAACAAACATTTGCCTTCCAACTGAACAATAATATTTGGTTATTTATGTATCGCGTAATGGGAGCCATTTGTTTAGAATATTAGTGCGTTCATATTTAGCTATTTCGAAACTAACAACTGGCTTTGAATGTTTGTTGGTTATATTGTATATTTCCATTCTATCTACATTTAAATTATATAAAATTTAAGAGGTTAGTTATTGCTTAAAGCGCCTATGAAAATGCGTAATACTTTGCTTTATATCTTCGTTAAGAATCATATAAGTATCATCATATAAGAAATTTTTTCAGTTTCATGTTCCAAGGCAATAATATTTTTATGGGATAGAAAGGCAAACGAGTAAGCGTCCCCTTATGGAGAGCAATTAACGCCCCGTATAGGCACCCGCGACATCATAAGCGTTGCCGGCGTTTAAGGTATGCGTATGCGTGTTTAAGGGTTCCAATATTGTATCAGTTCGAAAATATCGCTAGCTGGTTCCAAAAAATGATGGGACGTGGAAAGTAGTTTAGGCAAAAGCTTACCGTACTGGATCGCTACTCATCCAGATCCAACAATTTTCTTTGCGGGTAATTCAGCGACAATAATTATCCCAAGATCGTTGCTCCATCTAGCAGGGGATTGCGCAGATCATCTCTCCATCGCTGTTAGATGGAGCGACGATCTGCGCAAGGCAGTTGGCAGAAACTGGATATGTGTAGCCGAAGATCGGGCTAGGTGACGCACATTGAGTGAGGCCTATGTCCAGCAGTGGACAGCCGCTGGCTGAAATTGATATTGAATTATTTCAAACAATATTTTGGAGCACTTCGCATGGTAAAAGCAATCGAATCGAGCCATTCGGTGAGGTCTTGATCATTATCGATTCGTATCTCCCGACGTTGTACGTAAATTATAATTGTATCATACGATTGTAGGTCGCCAAAAATCAAGGTGATGATGTATATGGCTCTTTCTTGCGGTGTACAATCCGTAAAATAAATAAAAAACGCTATCCTTAAAATAAATAAAAGTCACTGTACACGCAGTGCGCTTGTGGAACTCTCTCCCACATACTATACGCTGGTATGCCTCTCACTGGATGTATTTAAGAGAAGAATTAAAGAACATTTCCTTTCAGTATAAAATATTTATATATGTATATATTTGTGTTTATATTATATATATATGTATCCTCTTATTTATATAGTATTATATTATATATTATTAGTATTAATATATTTATATATGTATGGTTTTATATAGTAAGTATTGTTACGTATATAATTATTATATTCTGTTGTTGTACACTTATTTCTATCCTCACAGCTTATCTTATCTCTCTTTCATTCCTGGGTTTGCTGGAAGAAAACTCAATTTTGAGTTAAGCTCGCCCTTCTACATCTTCTTTCCTTTTAATTCTTGTATTTCCTGTTTTGTGTACAATAAAGTATTAAATAAAAATAAATAAATAAAAAAGTAACACAATCCGTGTATACGTTAAACTGTTTTGCTGACGAACGAATTGCGAACATAATCGAAAATATTCCCAGGTCGTTGGATAAGCCAAACTTAGCGTGTGTAATTCCATTGCTTACAAGCCATTGGATTCGTGTCCTGCGGCTCTGGCGACGACGTCGATTCATTTATTCCCCATCCATATTCCGATACATCGAGAGAGTGAATAAAATAGAATATAGTATAATGTAATAATGCATGTACGATAATCTATTAGACCCTTGAGGATCAGAACCCCTCAGATCGTTCTAAAATTCTAAATATCTTTCTGAAGTTCTAAAAATATAATTATATACATATGTGTGCCTGGTTCAATCAAGGTTAGTTACCTCAGACAACACATTGATTTAATGTACCAACTAGACAATGATGCTAACTGATGACAACTGGGAACCTTAATTCGATGCCACTCTAATGAAGATATAATTTCATTATTATAATATTTGAAAACGACTGCTCGTTTGACTTCCTATCCCATTAAAAAAAATAATAATTTAACATATTAATATTAGTAAAATATATTCATAAGTGGTAGAGCCACGCTGCAGACGAATACTTTGTCAAGAATGGCATAATATTTGTCTGTAGCATGAATGGGCCGGCTCGCCCGGGGCAGTACCACACTCCCGCAGAAAACCGGCATCCTCTACCCCTCTATTCCCACTCCCATAATGACACTTTCCTTAAAGATCGGCAACGCTTCCACGCTGCTTATGGCGCTGCGGAAGATTATGAGCGACGTTGATTGCTTTCCATCAGTTGACGCCTGCTTGTTTGCCTTTCTGTCCCAAAAAAAAGATATTATTTGTTTATAGACTTATTTTTAATATAAGCTTTAAATGTGGCGAGATCGCTTAATATAGAATTTTTTATTTTAATCAACTTAATAAAATTATTATCGCCGTTTGACAGCGAAACCTTAAGCCGGTAGGTTTAGAAGTAAAAAATTTAAATTGAGAATATATGAGTAAAATGTAACGCAGATTAACCAGAAAGAAATATTCTGTAGGTGGGTTAAATAGGCGTGATTTATATTATAGAATTTCATTTTTGGAGTTAGAAATATGAATAATAAAAATTGGTTTTAAGACTCCAAATGAATATTAAAAAAAAATACCTAATAAAAATACACTTTTGCAGATTACAGTATAAAGACGAAACTCCGAATCTATAATACGATTATTCGGCCTATTCTAACGTATGGCTGTGAGGCTTGGACACTAACGCTAAAGGTAGCGAAGAAACTTCTGTTTGCAGAACGAAAAGTCTTCCGATAGATCCTGGGCCCAGCCAAAAGTGATGATGGCAGCAGGTGAAATCGAAAAAATGCCCAAATCGAGCATCTGGTGGCCTAACCCATAGGTTAAACGTAATTAATAAACGAATAGATAAAACATACAAAGGTTTTACAATTTATAAAGATAGATAGTGATTTTTGACAAGCTTTTTGAAAATTGGTAGAGACTTCGTTTATCTCATCTCCAGCGGCAACAAATTCCATAACTAACCTGTACTGTGTAAGATTGGTCAAAGAATTTGGCATGATGAGCAGGCATTTTTAATATTAAGTTCTCAGATGGTTTTTACTTATTTATTTATATATTCACGCTTATCCCGCAGGGGTTGGCAGAGACCACACAGCTCCATTCGCTACCATTCATCGCAGCGAAATGGCTCGCTTCTCGCCCTCGTCAGGATCAGGACGTGATGTTTTAATTCCGATGCGGGAATCGAAGCCGCGACTATTGACTCCGTGGGCGGAGGGCCCCGCCACTGAGTCAATTGGTCGCCAATTGGTCGGTCTCAGATGTTTATTACTCATTTTTTATCGTTCGAAATTTTCGTATCAATAAAAACAGCCCCAGGGATCTTCGGAGAAACTTCAAACATTTGGTAAGTTAGCGTTCTGCGCGGTTAACGACTTAACTTCAACCGTTAATATCTTCTTCCGATACTGTAGTCTTAAAATAACTTTTGTTTGTTAAGTTTTAAGCCACACTGCTATTTCCACGTACTGAAGGTGTTCTGCGTTTGGAATCAGTTTTCTTTTTTAATGGGATAGGAAGGCAACGAGCAGGCGTGTCACCCGATGGAAAGCAATCAACCAGACCACCCACAGCCCACAGACATCCGCAGTGCCATAAGCATTGCGGAAGCGTTGCCGGTCTTTAAGGAAAGTGTAGGCTTGTTTTTTGATGGTTCCAATGTAGTATCTTTTCGGAAGCACCGCTGGAGGTAGCTGGTTCCACAGGGTAGTGGTGCGTGGAAAGAAATTTCTTGAAAAACGCGCCGTACTTGATCGCCACTCATCCAGATAGTGAGAAATGATACTTTTCCTATTATACAAAAGACTTTTTCAACCAGAAACAGTTCTTTTTTTTATGTTTGTATTTGTTCTATCCTTGTTTGAGTTGAGAATTTGATGAATCAACATGATCCGGTAAAACAGAATTTCCGATAGCCCCTTGTTTGCGCTTCGCCTTTTTGTTCACGACCTCTTTTGTAAGCTTTCCACTATAGTACTTAAATACTATATTAATATTACAGTTAACTTTTTTAATAGGATAAGGCTTGATTTAATAGGATGCGACTAGATGGTGGGACGAACTGTGCCGGACGGCTGGCAGAAACTGAATGCGTGAAGCCGAAGATCGAGCTAGGTGGCGCTTCTTGGGTGAAGGCTTTATCCAGCAGTGCACGTCCGCAGGCTGTTGATGATGATTGATGATGATAATAGGATAAGGAGGCAAACGAGCAAACGCGTGATGCAAAGCAATGAACGCCATCCTTAAACTTTCAAAACACCGTAGGTATTAGATATGCGTTGCCGGTCTTTGGAATATGCGAAAATTCATATTTCGGAGGTTCTAGACTCAAGTCTCGTATCGGTTCTGCATGGGACGAAGTTTCAGGAAAACAAACCGTACTGGATCGGCATTTGTTCAGATAGCGAGGATCAAGCTTTTCTTAATAGTGAGTTGTGCAGTAGTGGAATTTAGCGGCAGAAATTTCCAACAGTTCCTTGGAGGACGCCCCATGGTAAACGCGTTAAAAGATGCTAAGAGATGAGACATTCTTCCGCAATGCCAGAGAATTGGGTCTTTCGGTGAGATATTAGTCATCGATGATTCAAACCGCACGATGTTGTATGCTGTGAAGAGGATAAAGCTATAACTGCGGTGCCTCGGCCCCGGACTTGGGCCTTATGAAGTTGAAGGTAATTAGCGATATATAGATCGTAACAGATGGAGATCTGTGATCTCTGCCTACCCCTACGGGAAACGGGCGTGACGTGTGCGTGTGTATATATGAATTTATACAGGTTTGCTATGTACTTTTCTTATGTCAAGGAGAAGCACATTTCAAAATTTAACCACTTATACCGGCGAAAGAATTATAATGTACAAATCATCCTTCGAATTATGTAATTTAATTTACAAGTCGCACACGCAATTTATTTCGTCCCCCAACATCTATTAGAGTGTCAATTTGGTATCAAACGTCCTGTCAATTCGGCATTTGCCAAAGTGAAATTGAATGTCCACGCCAATTTACTTGCGACACGGGATTGTTGGTGCGGCGAATTAGCTCCGGGCCGATCGGCCAACTGATTCAGAGATTGACATCGTATATTCCGCGACAGAAATAGAATACGCCTTACGAAATAGAATAACTAGACTCGAAAGCTGTCTGAAAAAAACACTAGCATTGATTTGAAAGACAAGCGGTTGATTAAAATTTCCACATCTCTTCATCATCTGGATAAGTGGCTATCCATTACGGTGCATTTTTCTAGAAACTCCTCTCCACGTACCACTAACCTGTTGAATCAGCTACCTCCAGGGGTATTTCCTAACTAATATTAGAACTTATTAATGGAATCAGGCGTTCCTTTGCGGAAATCCATCACTATATGGACAGTCAAAAGTTTTACTTAGCTAAGATCCGCGACAGTTGTCGCGGATATTAGCTAAATAAAACTTGACTGTCCATATAGTGATGGATTTCCGCAAGTTGTCGCGGATCTTAGCTAAGTAAAATCTTTGACTGTCCATATTGGAACCTTCAAAAATATTTATATAATTCACGTGCAAAGCCGGCAATGTTTCTGAAATGTCTTAGGGCGACATTTATTGCTTTCCATCAGGTGACACGCCTGCTCGTTTGCCTTCCTAGTCTTTGCCAGTCACCCTGGGCAGATCTTCGCACCATCTAGGTGAGTTGCGTACCACACTATGTTTGCTGAGACGCGGTCTCCACTCCAGCACTCGTCTGCTCCAACGATTGTCGGATTTCCGACAAACGTGACCAGCCCATTGGTAATTTAATTCGTTATTTCGAATCACTATGTCGGTGACTTTAGTAGACTCTGCCAGATTTGTTCATTCCAGATCATCATGTTGGCAGTACATTTTACCGGCGGGCTTGCATGAGGAGAATAATGAGTGTGGAGGAAGCAAGGGAAGTATGCCGAGATCGTAGCAGATGGTGATCTGTGGTCTCTGCCTACCCCTGCGGGAGCCAGGCGTGACGATATGCATGTATGTATGTATGTATGTATGTATGTATGTATGTAGTACGTTTTATAAATATTTTTTTGTAATGTTTATTGAGTGCTGTGGATTATGTTATTTAATAATAAAAAAATTGGAAATAAACTTTCCAGTGTTTACTGTTCCTAAGTAACACGTGTGTGTTTTTTATATGCGAAATAAATGCTATCTAAATACGTGAAAAGTAGAGAAAATGTATACACACCCCGTCTTATGTGCACAATATTGCGGGGGAGTGTGACATAAGCTTTTAAAAAATCACAGGCAACACGCAGCGGAGCTTCCGCGAGACAAAGGAACCTACGTGACGCGAATAGTAAGTTACTTTGGATTTTCACACTTCCGCCGCGGACTGTTGCCGGATGTTCGCCGATTATTACATCAGTAGCGTTTTATATGGATTGTATGTACAAATAATAATGTATATGTAAGTTATATTATTAGGACTTATTAATAAATTGTGTTATTACTATGTTAATGTATAACATTTGTGTTTTTGGCACATTTTAAAAAAGAAATGATTCCGACATAACTTACTAACTAATTAACTTTGTTGGCGCAGCGACCCAAAATAGATCTTGGCCTCCAAACAGATCTTACACCACCGTGCCCTATCTTGCGCCACCACCTGCCAGTTGCAGACTTGAAGGTTGCA
>JASFAT010002265.1:0-87493 GCA_031353405.1 Baronia brevicornis | reverse complement strand
GCTTGATGCCGTGTCGAGGTACACATGTGTGTATGAGCCGATTTTAATTTCACTATGACGTTAAGTTAAACGTGTAGGGGAGGATTGAACCGAAGTAACTAAAGCTCTATTAGTCCCATGGGCTCTAAGATCTAGAGCCTATGGGACTAATAAGGACTATAGTTAATAACATTTAGTTGACCAGATTGGAGGTTTAAAAATAATTTATTGTTTTGTAGTTTTATTGAACGCAAACGAGCAAGCATGTCACTGATGAAATCGTTAAACATTACCTCTTAGAAAGTGACCGAATGAATGGCATGGTAAATATTTTCTGCTGATGCATTGATTGATATTTTCTGCCGAAATTCATTCTCTTCTAGGCCGTTTAACAAAATGGTAGGAGCAATATATACGGCAGACCTTTAAAGCCTTGTGATGAAAATCAATATATCCCTACCCGCGCTAACATATTATAGTATACGAGAGATATTTACTGATGCGGTTTTGGGATTGCAAGTTCAGCCGACCTCACGTAACGACCAGTATAATATGAACTACACTATGTTTAGAGAGGCATTTAAAAAGGACTATCTTAAACAATGTATGATATAGAATATTAGAATAGGCATAAATAAATTTATATTTTGCTTATATTTCGATGCAAACTTTGCAAAGTTGTTAATAATTGCTGCGCGGTATACAAAGCCCATGAAAAGTTGCCAGATTGCCATTTCCTTGGCAATTCTCGGAAAAAGATTCATCTTTTATCTATTGTTATACTTGTTAATACTCGCAGTGAAACCGTTATCGTGTACGCACACAAACTAATATACAAAGTACATATAAAATGTATATAAGGAAGTTAACTTTGATGAATGTCCTGAGTATTTATAATAAAAATTCTGATTTTAATAATCATAAGTAATCACGATAAATTATGACCGGAGTAATCATAATAAATAGGGTGGTATCATCCGCATATGTTAGGTTCGATGTAATTGCCATGGAACACCTATCGTGCAATATGGAGAACGTCAGTCTAGAATTCGACCTCAAGATAATCGGCCAAAAGACGAAGATGATGATAATAAACCGTGTCAATAATAGCTGGCCAGAAGTAACAGATTGTGAAGTCGTTATCTCGTATGTTTATCTTAAAGCTTTATTATCACATAATGATGGATGCGCGGATGAAATAAAAAGACACGTGATAATCGCTAGGTCTGCCATGGATAGACTGAAACGAATTTGGAAGAACCGTGAACCGTGAAGAAAAGACTAAAATGCACTTGGTGAAAGGGCTTGTTTTCTCTGTATTTCTGTATTTTATGAGCGGGTAGTACTTTCCCGGTTGAGCCGATCCATGCGTGCTACTAATTATTAATTGCACGGTATTCTTTGCTAATTAATCTTTATTATAAAAATTATATAATATTTTTAAGGATGCTTTATATAATACACAATTTTATATATGTACTTTGTATATTAGTTTGTGTGCGTACACGATAACGGTTTCACTGCGAGTATTAACAAGTATAACAATAGATAAAAGATGAATCTTTTCCGAGAATTGCCAAGGAAATGGCAATCTGGCAACTTTTCATGGGCTTTGTATACCGCGCAGCAATTATTAACAACTTTGCAAAGTTTGCATCGAAATATAAGCAAAATATAAATTTATTTACGCCTATTCTAATATTCTGTATCATATTATACATTGTTTAAGATAGTCCTTTTTAAATGCCTCTCTAAACATAGTGTAGTTCATATTATACTGGTCGTTACGTGAGGTCGGCTGAACTTGCAATCCCAAAACCGCATCAGTAAATATCTCTCAATATCCTATGTTAGCGCGAGAATTAGGGATCACATATTGATTTTCATTACCCAGGTAAACACCGCGGTCTATATACGTATATATTTGCTCCTACTTATTTTGTTAAACGCCCACAGAAAGGAATGGGGTGCAAATAAGAAAATATTCAATATAATTATCAGCAGAGAAATATTTACCATGTAAAAATTAAATTCGGTCACTTTCTAGAGGTAAATATTTAACGATTTCCATCTAGTGACATGCTTGCTCGTTTGCGTTCCAATAAAACTACAAAACAATAAATTAACACCTTTTTAAACCTCAATCTGAATCTGAAAACTAATCATATTCAACTAACTATACTCCCTATTAGTCCCATAGGCTCTAGATCTTAGAGCCCATGGGACTAATAGAGCTTTAGTTACTTCGGTTCAATCCTCCCCTACACGTTTAACTTAACGTCATAGTGAAATTAAAATCGGCTCATACACACATGTGTACCTCCGACACGGCATCAAGCCGATGGAATCTGCGATTTGCGCAGATTCTCAAATATATTTTACTTGCCCACAGGCTTCGAAAAGCTGTTAAAGTGAATAGGCTTTAACAGCTAGCCAGGATTAACATCTTCGAATCAAAATCTACGACCAAAAAAGAAAAAAATACGCAAAAAAAATCAATTAAGATCACATTATCAGATGATCTACTTATAATTTTCTAAAACCCAATTACATTTACGATTTTTTTTTTCACATTATTTTACTTCAGATTTGTCGAATGAAAATACTTACTACACACGTATGTATGAACGGGGAAAAAGATTAAGATTGTACCTAATCTTACGGCTCAGTTAAAATAAAAAGAAAGATACGATAACGTAAGCTGTAACGCATTAAAGGCTGTACGCATTAAAATCTGTACTGAAAAATCTAATTTCCGGTTACAAAGAAGAAACTGTGTATTGTAAAAATATATATAAATATAGCTGTTTATCTGAAAAAATTGAACAAAATTTATCATAACAAATTTTTTAGAAGAAAACAAAAGGAAACTATTTGTATATTGCATAGAAAACTAACAAGCATAGATACATATTTTGATTATTTTGTACTAAACTTTATGGTGATAATTAATTCTATTTTGTAACAGGAAATATGATTTGAGTATGAATTGTTTGAGAAAAATAAGAGCATAACATATTAACAAATTTATGCAATTACTTTTAACATAACATATTAAAATATATTTTTTATATGTTTATATACCTAAAATAACATTATAAAAATTATTTTTTAATATGTTATTTTAGATAACAGCTGTTTAGGTTAAGATGATTATGCTCCAAAGTTACTACTTTCTCCACACCTCCACTTTTCACATTAATTTTTCAAAAAAAAATTCAGTTAATCCAAAAATAAAAATCGAATCATAAATAAAATGAACAATGCTTTGAAATCTACAACTTTTATATCTTTCGAAGTATGAAGACGTTCAAAACAAAGGTGGTACTTGTGGCACTTAAAGTGACCTAGTTCCGCATTGCTTTGCCGTTAATACCGAATATACTTTTTACTAGTAAAACGCCAAAGTACACCTTTATTCTATTTATGAAATAAAAAATTGCTCTGATGGCAATATATTTATCCAATATAAATTACTTTTTATTGTCCTTATATTATTGATTCTAAAAAAGAATGTCAGAAAATAAAATTATACTTTATCAATTTTGTCTCAAATTATTGTGACATTTTTCTTTGTCTATTTAGATATTTTTATAGAAACGAGAACATTTAAAGAATAAGCCTACACATTTGTCAAAGGCTAGCAACGCTTTTGCGATAACTGGGGTTCTACAGATGTCTACAGAAGACGCTAATTGCCTCGTCACGCTTGCTCGTTCTTATCCTATAAAAAATAATAAATGTGTTATTTTCTCACTGTGCTACATTTTTATAATAATCTTACATATTAAAGGTGTAGTAAAAATATACAAACCATTGCGTTGTTGCAAGATTCAACTCACGCCTTCTGATACAGCTAAATCGGTTTCAATGTAAATGATTTACTAACATAATTTTTAAGGTGTACATAATTACTAACACAAAAATATAAAAATATTAAAATGTAAAATGTATGGACTAAAAAAAATGTCTGAAATAAAGATTATTATTCCATTGATTTGTTGTCTGAAAGTTCGTATATATTTAACCATCATAATAATATATAATCTATCTTTCTTTATGTTTAGTACACTAAAAATAAACCATATCGGATACAATCAATACCAATTCTATGCTTTTGAAAAGCCAATAAAAACGATAATGGCTTTGTACCTAATAAAACCGAATTCAGTCGTTATACTTTATTAGCGTAAATACGTTTTCATTAATCATTTATCAATTTGCCAATCCGCCTGATATGAACGTGCTACGAACTTTAACTCTAACGTTTGTTTCTATAGAAATGTAAAGGTTCGTGCCCAACATTGTGATATACATAGTATATGAGATGTAAAAGAGTTATTTTCAAGCCAGTTTAAAAAAAATAGATTTCTTTGATATACATACAAATAGTATTAATAATGAGATACAATTTGAAACGCTCACTTCTAACACTTATTCAATACACGTCAATTTATTGGGATGAAAAGTAATCCGAAGGTACTGTGACCCACCTAAGTAACGTGATATAATATGTTGCAAAAACCTTCGAAGGAGAAATATCAGATGTAAAAAGCTTATACTTATACTAGATAGTTTTGCTTGTTTACAAACTTTAAATATTCCAAGCCACGAAAGAGACTTTTTAACGAAATTTAAAAGAGTTAAATATATTATACATAAAAAATGTTAAAATATTATACTTTAAAAAATCAAATACTTGTTTAGTGCCTCTCCTACTAGTAAAGGTTGGCAACCAATTCATAATAATTTGATCCGCTACGATGGCTATTGATTCGTTATCCCCGTCCAATCCTTATTGCGTAACAATGACTTCCTTCTCCGATCAATCCCTGTTTTGGCTGCAACTTTTCCCATCGTCATTAGTTTTAACACCTGTCATCTCTTATGATATACCCCAGGTAATTTTTTTTTCTACTTTTGACCGTCTGCAAAAATTCACATTTTCATTTTACTTGTCGGAGAAGCTCTACATTGGCCACTAGAACTTTATAATAATAATAATTTTGTATTTCCTTGACTTATTTGAACATTATTTAAATAAATTTGGTAAAATACAAGTAAACTAATATAACTTGTAGACTAGTTTGGTAACAAAATATATATTTTTGACGAATTCTTTCTTCGAAACTTTATAAATTACCTGACGCCTGCCTCATCCAGTGTTCTCCAACTAGGCTAATTATTTCATCGGCCCACCTTTCCCTGGGACGGGCTCTGCCTCGATTACCGCTTGGACCTGCCCATTTGGGTACTAGGTCGGTCCGTCTTCCAATTTGAACACGGGCTACATAGCTAGCCATTACAACTTTCGACTTCGATTAATGTGTCATTTATTTTTAAACTATATATGTTCGTAGCAATTGTAATCGGTAAAAACATATTGTTTAAAATTTTCGAAATAACCTTCCGTTATTATTCTATTTACTACGCTGCGAAATATGTTCAGCTAGGGTCCCATTTGTATGTTTTATTGTTGTTATTACTTTAAACGCAGTACTTAGGAACAGCAGCGTCAGGAGATTTATAATCTGACCACGACTTTTGGTGAGGTATGAATACAACTTTTTGACATTGTTTTTACTTATTTTTATGTTAAAAAACTTTTAAGCCAATATGTGTTTTAGTTTTCTTTCCTTGTTTGTTATTTTAGCCATGTCACTTTTACATTTATCTTGTGATTCTACGCGATACTACACCTTAAAATATAGTTTTTAGTTGTATATATGTATGCCTATATATTTCTAATATAATGGGTGTCTGATAACAGAATTAGGTCTTCAACCTTAAATAGAGATATATACATATATATGAATAATATATAAAATATGGTAGTAGTTAAGATTGAAAACCTACTTTTGCGACCGGACAGCCTATATAATCGTGGAAACAATAAAAGCCATTTTGATTTCAGTTTTTTCTTTCACATGACATTATATGAGGAATAATAAAAGATGCTAAAAATTAAAAGCAAATATAAGATCTTGTTGATTTAGAGGCGAAGGTACCACTTTCAGTCAATGGTCGCGAATTCGACTCTCGCACCGGGACAATTATATGTTCAACCTATAGGTATTTCTTCCGAGTCTAGATCTCCCGCCATATTCGACCCGGACAAACATAGTGGAGAAATATCAATTCAACACATAGAAATGTAATCAGGCTGTAAAAATTAAATTAAAATAAAGTCATTGGAAACAATGTGTCGTAAATGTACCTACATATACATATGTACATAAAACGAAAGCTTTAAGATATGGAAGCCCCAGTTTGTTATGAACATTGCTCGATTTTATAATCATTTTAGTATTGCCACTAAAGTCTCGTGGCACACGTTGGATATCAAATTTGATGAGAACGTCACTTACAAGGCGTGATTCGATTTGCGATGCGGAAATTATATCACGGTATTTCGTTGCTTGCGCAATTCAAAATTTTTGAGAATATATCGCCACCCACGTCACACTACAATTTAATTTCGATTCAGGGACCACTTACGATTAATTAACTTACACAAGCTAAAAATATTTTAAAAAAAAGATAAATAAATAAGTTGTATATTTGATTAATTTACTCCTTCTGTGACACGTGTAGCATGAATAGTTCACATATGGAAAAAATGGAACTACACTTAACAAGATAATTGGTACCGGGTTAATGACAAAATAAAATATTATGTGATAATATATCTAGTTTAGTAAAAATACAAATAACCTGAATGACAAGTCAGGCAAAAACGGCTTAGCACGGAACATGTTAATTAATTTTTACATATCAATGGTAAAAAAATAATCCCTTTTTTAGTCTGTGATTTACTTTTCACGGATTTTCAACTGAAACTAACTTCTAAAATTTTTAGTACAAATAAGTTTGTCGCATCATCCTGCCTTATCGAATGACTTAAAATAGATATTTTTGCAGAAAAAGCAATAAGCTAGTAAAATTATAGCGCTGCTAGACGGAATTGGGCTCGATACCAAGAGACAGATTCCATTCAGAGAAGGCAAGGTTCTGGGAGAAAACGTTGCACACAACCACGAGACGACCGCTTTTTAGTAACATATGCTGAGGAACCACAAATGAAACCTTGAAGAGGTACGAAAAGCAAAAGTTAATAAAATAAATCTTATGGAATGTGAGACATTTAGCGACATTTAGATACGCAGTCGACAACCAGTTCGGGCCACGTACGTTCCTCCATGAGCACCGGATTGCTCGATTGAGGTTCGTTAGAAATTGCCTATCTTGGATACTTGGTAACTGGAGTAGCGTACTCTTCTCCGATGTCGGCGAATGTTATGAAGATCAGAGGAACGATATACTGATGTATGTTTTGAAGAAATCACCGCTTATGGTGGAGGATCTGTTCAAAGTTTTTTAAATCAACCAAAGTTTTCTAAAAAAGGTTCAACTCAATTCACTGAAACTTTCCAAATTCAAACGCATTAATTTTAAAAGCAATATCGAGTTTATTGACCATAAAATTAAAGCTTTTGAGATTGGAAAATAAGCTTTTCATAATAAGATCTTCATTATGATGGTCTTTGAGAATCCATTCGTCATTTGAAGACGCTGTTGAGTTATAACCGATGGTGAGTATGGATAGTGGAGTGGTATTAGAATGGGATGAGATGCGGATATTATTCTCGTTGACCACCTGCCCTAATTAGATTTTTTTTCTGCCCAAATATTCTCCGCTCCTGGGCATGGTACTGTGACGTGCCAGTCGTACTGCTTCAGCGACACCCAGGATCTTTATCTACAATGTAATTGAAATTCTTCCAAGTCAAATCAATTTATTTTTTTATTCATTTTATATTTATATCATATTCATACTTTATTCACACTTTTCTCTTCACATTTTATATCTCAATATATAAAATTTAAATTTCTTTCGCCGGATGGGTGACATGTCTATTCAAAAGACTACAGACGAATTTACAATTACGAATTTAAAAAGAAGTAATATAATATAAAAGGTTTTAATATATTCGAATAAAAAGTTATTACATTAGTGATACATTTATCAATGTATCACTACAGTACCCACCCGTTATTGGATAAACAGACATTAAACCCGCCACGCTTTTCTAAGGCAGATTATTGGAACAAGCAGACCACACCTAAAAGCCATAAATTCAAGAAACGTGCATGTGTATGTCCTAGAAAGTCTGGCATCTCACTCTTGCAGATGTCTAAGAGCGGAGATGATCACTTACTATCAGATGACCCATGCTCATTTGCCTGCTCTATTTTAAATAGATGAATATATCCCGATAATATATCCCGTTGCGTGAATCGGACCCGCGACCATTGACTTCGAAAGCGATAGCTTCGCCACTAAGCCAATTAGCCATAATTTCAACAATCACTAAACCTGAACTATAGTATTCCAAAAAAAAAACATAGTTATGCAAACATTTCTAAAAAGCAATGAATGAAAATCTGAGAATATTTCGCAACATAACTATGTTTTTTTTTTGGAATACTATAGTTCAGGTTTAGTGATTGTTGAAATTATGGCTAATTGGCTTAGTGGCGAAGCTATCGCTTTCGAAGTCAATGGTCGCGGGTCCGATTCACGCAACGGGATATATTATCGGGATATATTCATCTATTTAAAATAGAGCAGGCAAATGAGCATGGGTCATCTGATAGTAAGTGATCATCTCCGCTCTTAGACATCTGCAAGAGTGAGATGCCAGACTTTCTAGGACATACACATGCACGTTTCTTGAATTTATGGCTTTTAGGTGTGGTCTGCTTGTTCCAATAATCTGCCTTAGAAAAGCGTGGCGGGTTTAATGTCTATTTATCCAATAACGGGTGGGTACTGTAGTGATACATTGATAAATGTATCACTAATGTAATAAAACTTTTTATTCGAATATATTAAAACCTTTTATATTATATTACTTCTTGTTAAATTCGTAATTGTAAATTCGTCTGTAGTCTTTTGAATAGACATGTCACCCATCCGGCGAAAGAAATTTAAATTTTATATATTGAGATATAAAATGTGAAGAGAAAAGTGTGAATAAAGTATGAATATGATATAAATATAAAATGAATAAAAAAATAAATTGATTTGACTTGGAAGAATTTCAATTACATTGTAGATAAAGATCCTGGGTGTCGCTGAAGCAGTACGACTGGCACGTCACAGTACCATGCCCAGGAGCGGAGAATATTTGGGCAGAAAAAAAATCTAATTAGGGCAGGTGGTCAACGAGAATAATATCCGCATCTCATCCCATTCTAATACCACTCCACTATCCATACTCACCATCGGTTATAACTCAACAGCGTCTTCAAATGACGAATGGATTCTCAAAGACCATCATAATGAAGATCTTATTATGAAAAGCTTATTTTCCAATCTCAAAAGCTTTAATTTTATGGTCAATAAACTCGATATTGCTTTTAAAATTAATGCGTTTGAATTTGGAAAGTTTCAGTGAATTGAGTTGAACCTTTTTTAGAAAACTTTGGTTGATTTAAAAAACTTTGAACAGATCCTCCACCATAAGCGGTGATTTCTTCAAAACATACATCAGTATATCGTTCCTCTGATCTTCATAACATTCGCCGACATCGGAGAAGAGTACGCTACTCCAGTTACCAAGTATCCAAGATAGGCAATTTCTAACGAACCTCAATCGAGCAATCCGGTGCTCATGGAGGAACGTACGTGGCCCGAACTGGTTGTCGACTGCGTATCTAAATGTCGCTAAATGTCTCACATTCCATAAGATTTATTTTATTAACTTTTGCTTTTCGTACCTCTTCAAGGTTTCATTTGTGGTTCCTCAGCATATGTTACTAAAAAGCGGTCGTCTCGTGGTTGTGTGCAACGTTTTCTCCCAGAACCTTGCCTTCTCTGAATGGAATCTGTCTCTTGGTATCGAGCCCAATTCCGTCTAGCAGCGCTATAATTTTACTAGCTTATTGCTTTTTCTGCAAAAATATCTATTTTAAGTCATTCGATAAGGCAGGATGATGCGACAAACTTATTTGTACTAAAAATTTTAGAAGTTAGTTTCAGTTGAAAATCCGTGAAAAGTAAATCACAGACTAAAAAAGGGATTATTTTTTTACCATTGATATGTAAAAATTAATTAACATGTTCCGTGCTAAGCCGTTTTTGCCTGACTTGTCATTCAGGTTATTTGTATTTTTACTAAACTAGATATATTATCACATAATATTTTATTTTGTCATTAACCCGGTACCAATTATCTTGTTAAGTGTAGTTCCATTTTTTCCATATGTGAACTATTCATGCTACACGTGTCACAGAAGGAGTAAATTAATCAAATATACAACTTATTTATTTATCTTTTTTTTAAAATATTTTTAGCTTGTGTAAGTTAATTAATCGTAAGTGGTCCCTGAATCGAAATTAAATTGTAGTGTGACGTGGGTGGCGATATATTCTCAAAAATTTTGAATTGCGCAAGCAACGAAATACCGTGATATAATTTCCGCATCGCAAATCGAATCACGCCTTGTAAGTGACGTTCTCATCAAATTTGATATCCAACGTGTGCCACGAGACTTTAGTGGCAATACTAAAATGATTATAAAATCGAGCAATGTTCATAACAAACTGGGGCTTCCATATCTTAAAGCTTTCGTTTTATGTACATATGTATATGTAGGTACATTTACGACACATTGTTTCCAATGACTTTATTTTAATTTAATTTTTACAGCCTGATTACATTTCTATGTGTTGAATTGATATTTCTCCACTATGTTTGTCCGGGTCGAATATGGCGGGAGATCTAGACTCGGAAGAAATACCTATAGGTTGAACATATAATTGTCCCGGTGCGAGAGTCGAATTCGCGACCATTGACTGAAAGTGGTACCTTCGCCTCTAAATCAACAAGATCTTATATTTGCTTTTAATTTTTAGCATCTTTTATTATTCCTCATATAATGTCATGTGAAAGAAAAAACTGAAATCAAAATGGCTTTTATTGTTTCCACGATTATATAGGCTGTCCGGTCGCAAAAGTAGGTTTTCAATCTTAACTACTACCATATTTTATATATTATTCATATATATGTATATATCTCTATTTAAGGTTAAAGACCTAATTCTGTTATCAGACACCCATTATATTAGAAATATATAGGCATACATATATACAACTAAAAACTATATTTTAAGGTGTAGTATCGCGTAGAATCACAAGATAAATGTAAAAGTGACATGGCTAAAATAACAAACAAGGAAAGAAAACTAAAACACATATTGGCTTAAAAGTTTTTTAACATAAAAATAAGTAAAAACAATGTCAAAAAGTTGTATTCATACCTCACCAAAAGTCGTGGTCAGATTATAAATCTCCTGACGCTGCTGTTCCTAAGTACTGCGTTTAAAGTAATAACAACAATAAAACATACAAATGGGACCCTAGCTGAACATATTTCGCAGCGTAGTAAATAGAATAATAACGGAAGGTTATTTCGAAAATTTTAAACAATATGTTTTTACCGATTACAATTGCTACGAACATATATAGTTTAAAAATAAATGACACATTAATCGAAGTCGAAAGTTGTAATGGCTAGCTATGTAGCCCGTGTTCAAATTGGAAGACGGACCGACCTAGTACCCAAATGGGCAGGTCCAAGCGGTAATCGAGGCAGAGCCCGTCCCAGGGAAAGGTGGGCCGATGAAATAATTAGCCTAGTTGGAGAACACTGGATGAGGCAGGCGTCAGGTAATTTATAAAGTTTCGAAGAAAGAATTCGTCAAAAATATATATTTTGTTACCAAACTAGTCTACAAGTTATATTAGTTTACTTGTATTTTACCAAATTTATTTAAATAATGTTCAAATAAGTCAAGGAAATACAAAATTATTATTATTATAAAGTTCTAGTGGCCAATGTAGAGCTTCTCCGACAAGTAAAATGAAAATGTGAATTTTTGCAGACGGTCAAAAGTAGAAAAAAAAATTACCTGGGGTATATCATAAGAGATGACAGGTGTTAAAACTAATGACAATGGGAAAAGTTGTAGCCAAAACAGGGATTGATCGGAGAAGGAAGTCATTGTTACGCAATAAGGATTGGACGGGGATAACGAATCAATAGCCATCGTAGCGGATCAAATTATTATGAATTGGTTGCCAACCTTTACTAGTAGGAGAGGCACTAAACAAGTATTTGATTTTTTAAAGTATAATATTTTAACATTTTTTATGTATAATATATTTAACTCTTTTAAATTTCGTTAAAAAGTCTCTTTCGTGGCTTGGAATATTTAAAGTTTGTAAACAAGCAAAACTATCTAGTATAAGTATAAGCTTTTTACATCTGATATTTCTCCTTCGAAGGTTTTTGCAACATATTATATCACGTTACTTAGGTGGGTCACAGTACCTTCGGATTACTTTTCATCCCAATAAATTGACGTGTATTGAATAAGTGTTAGAAGTGAGCGTTTCAAATTGTATCTCATTATTAATACTATTTGTATGTATATCAAAGAAATCTATTTTTTTTAAACTGGCTTGAAAATAACTCTTTTACATCTCATATACTATGTATATCACAATGTTGGGCACGAACCTTTACATTTCTATAGAAACAAACGTTAGAGTTAAAGTTCGTAGCACGCTCATATCAGGCGGATTGGCAAATTGATAAATGATTAATGAAAACGTATTTACGCTAATAAAGTATAACGACTGAATTCGGTTTTATTAGGTACAAAGCCATTATCGTTTTTATTGGCTTTTCAAAAGCATAGAATTGGTATTGATTGTATCCGATATGGTTTATTTTTAGTGTACTAAACATAAAGAAAGATAGATTATATATTATTATGATGGTTAAATATATACGAACTTTCAGACAACAAATCAATGGAATAATAATCTTTATTTCAGACATTTTTTTTAGTCCATACATTTTACATTTTAATATTTTTATATTTTTGTGTTAGTAATTATGTACACCTTAAAAATTATGTTAGTAAATCATTTACATTGAAACCGATTTAGCTGTATCAGAAGGCGTGAGTTGAATCTTGCAACAACGCAATGGTTTGTATATTTTTACTACACCTTTAATATGTAAGATTATTATAAAAATGTAGCACAGTGAGAAAATAACACATTTATTATTTTTTATAGGATAAGAACGAGCAAGCGTGACGAGGCAATTAGCGTCTTCTGTAGACATCTGTAGAACCCCAGTTATCGCAAAAGCGTTGCTAGCCTTTGACAAATGTGTAGGCTTATTCTTTAAATGTTCTCGTTTCTATAAAAATATCTAAATAGACAAAGAAAAATGTCACAATAATTTGAGACAAAATTGATAAAGTATAATTTTATTTTCTGACATTCTTTTTTAGAATCAATAATATAAGGACAATAAAAAGTAATTTATATTGGATAAATATATTGCCATCAGAGCAATTTTTTATTTCATAAATAGAATAAAGGTGTACTTTGGCGTTTTACTAGTAAAAAGTATATTCGGTATTAACGGCAAAGCAATGCGGAACTAGGTCACTTTAAGTGCCACAAGTACCACCTTTGTTTTGAACGTCTTCATACTTCGAAAGATATAAAAGTTGTAGATTTCAAAGCATTGTTCATTTTATTTATGATTCGATTTTTATTTTTGGATTAACTGAATTTTTTTTTGAAAAATTAATGTGAAAAGTGGAGGTGTGGAGAAAGTAGTAACTTTGGAGCATAATCATCTGAACCTAAACAGCTGTTATCTAAAATAACATATTAAAAATAATTTTTATAATGTTATTTTAGGTATATAAACATATAAAAAATATATTTTAATATGTTATGTTAAAAGTAATTGCATAAATTTGTTAATATGTTATGCTCTTATTTTTCTCAAACAATTCATACTCAAATCATATTTCCTGTTACAAAATAGAATTAATTATCACCATAAAGTTTAGTACAAAATAATCAAAATATGTATCTATGCTTGTTAGTTTTCTATGCAATATACAAATAGTTTCCTTTTGTTTTCTTCTTAAAATTTGTTTTGATAAATTTTGTTCAATTTTTTCAGATAAAAAGCTATATTTATATATATTTTTACAATACACAGTTTCTTCTTTGTAACCGGAAATTAGATTTTTCAGTACAGATTTTAATGCGTACAGCCTTTAATGCGTTACAGCTTACGTTATCGTATCTTTCCTTTTACTTTAACTGAGCCGTAAGATTAGGTACAATCTTCATCTTTTTCCCCGTTCATACATACGTGTGTATATTCATTCGACAAATCTGAAGTAAAATAATGTGAAAAAAAAAATCGTAAATGTAATTGGGTTTTAGAAAATTATAAGTAGATCATCTGATAATGTGATCTTAATTGATTTTTTTTGCGTATTTTTTTCTTTTTTGGTCGTAGATTTTGATTCGAAGATGTTAATCCTGGCTAGCTGTTAAAGCCTATTCACTTTAACAGCTTTTCGAAGCCTGTGGGCAAGTAAAATATATTTGAGAATCTGCGCAAATCGCAGATTCCATCGGCTTGATGCCGTGTCGGAGGTACACATGTGTGTATGAGCCGATTTTAATTTCACTATGACGTTAAGTTAAACGTGTAGGGGAGGATTGAACCGAAGTAACTAAAGCTCTATTAGTCCCATGGGCTCTAAGATCTAGGGCCTATGGGACTAATAAGGACTATAGTTAGTTGAATATGATTAGTTTTCAGATTCAGATTGAGGTTTAAAAAGGTGTTAATTTATTGTTTTGTAGTTTTATTGGAACGCAAACGAGCAAGCATGTCACTAGATGGAAATCGTTAAATATTTACCTCTAGAAAGTGACCGAATTTAATTTTTACATGGTAAATATTTCTCTGCTGATAATTAGATTGAATATTTTCTTATTTGCACCCCATTCCTTTCTGTGGCCGTTTAACAAAATAAGTAGGAGCAAATATATACGTATATAGACCGCGGTGTTTCCTGGGTAATGAAAATCAATATGTGATCCCTAATTCTCGCGCTAACATATTATAGTATATTGAGAGATATTTACTGATGCGGTTTTGGGATTGCAAGTTCAGCCGACCTCACGTAACGACCAGTATAATATGAACTACACTATGTTTAGAGAGGCATTTAAAAAGGACTATCTTAAACAATGTATGATATAGAATATTAGAATAGGCATAAATAAATTTATATTTTGCTTATATTTCGATGCAAACTTTGCAAAGTTGTTAATAATTGCTGCGCGGTATACAAAGCCCATGAAAAGTTGCCAGATTGCCATTTCCTTGGCAATTCTCGGAAAAGATTCATCTTTTATCTATTGTTATACTTGTTAATACTCGCAGTGAAACCGTTATCGTGTACGCACACAAACTAATATACAAAGTACATATATAAAATTGTGTATTATATAAAGCATCCTTAAACATATTATATAATTTTTATAATAAAGATTAATTAGCAAAGAATACCGTGCAATTAATAATTAGTAGCACGCATGGATCGGCTCAACCGGGAAAGTACTACCCGCTCATAAAATACAGAAATACCGAGAAAACAAGCCCTTTCACCAAGTGCATTTTAGTCTTTTCTTCACGGTTCACGGTTCTTCCAAATCCGTTTCAGTTTATCCATGGCAGACCTAGCGATTACCACGTGTCTTTTTATTTCATCCGCGCATCCATCATTATGCGATAATAAAGCTTTAAGATAAACATACGAGATAACAACTTCACAATCTGTTACTTCTGGTCAGCTATTATTGACACGGTTTATTATCATCATCTTCGTCTTTTGGCCGATTATCTTGAGGTCGAATTCTAGACTGACGTTCTCCATATTGCACGATAGGTGTTCCATGGCAATTACATCGAACCTAACATATGCGGATGATACCACCCTATTTATTATGATTACTCCGGTCATAATTTATCGTGATTACTTATGATGATTAAAATCAGAATTTTTATTATAAATACTCAGGACATTCCGTCCAAGGATCTTCAATCATTCCGCCAAGCATGGAGGATTAGAGCAATAATCCCTAACTTGGAGAACGTCAAGTAACGGATTGTTACGGGTATTAACGTTGTTGAAGTTTTGAGTGACATAACGAATTGGAAAAGCGTGAAAATTTAACACGTAAAATTTAATCAAAATAAAATGGAATAACTCATACTATATATAAATTACCTTAACCTCGTTATATATGGTGGTAGTTTCGAACCGTCACTAACAATATTTGAGTGTAACGATAATTTATAGTTCCATGTTATATATTCAGCCTCTTGACAGCCACTTGGCATGCTGCGCTGGTAATTTATTGAGTGTCTTGGATATTTAATATTCGAAAATTCTATGGAACAACTTAATAATTTTATTAAACACTAGTTTGTATTATATTATGAGCATAACATTTTTCTGCTGTTTCCCCAATCTACCTGTCAAACGTAGGGTTTACGGCATCACCTCAATTTTAAGGAAGGCCTATGTATTATATTATATGTCCAGCAGTGGAATGTTATACCTAATTTTGAACTGAATCGATTATTTTTTTCTAATTATTGATATACATTAGTATTAAATAAAGAAATCTAATGGATTTGTTTTGTGCTAACAACACTTTTTTATCGAAACAAATTTAATATGATAATTCGTTGATAAGATTGGTTCTAGATTTCCGAAATAACTGGTCACCTTCAGGCTGAGCCATATTAATTAATTACTTACGTAAAAGCAATCCTTCTATTACTTGTACATGCGTAACACGTTGTGTACGAAAACATTAATATTAAAGATGATTAATGGAGTCAGGCGTTACTTTGCGGAAATCTATTAGTATGTGGACAGTCAGAACTTTTACTTAGCTTAAGATCCGCGACAAGCAAACAAAAATAAAAAAATAATAATGTGTGTTTTTTTACTGAAAGAAGTGGATTTAAGGGGAGCTTAAACTAAATCTTACCGAATAAACGGCCGTCAGCAACTCTCCCCTTCCCAACCGACATTAAAAACATCAACTCCAAACATATACCACCCCTTTCCCCACATCGTTTACAACTCGTGTTTCACCTCAACACGAGGTATCATAGGTCTACTATATCTCAGCATAAGGTATAGTAGACTCTACAGAAGACAACCGTTAAGTGACTTACGGTTTTACAGTACGGAATTAAATCGTTATTATTTCATTAAAAAATAAAAATTATAATAATGAAAATCATTAAATTCTATTTAGCAAGAGCTAAAACGATTTATTTTGAATAAAAAGTTTTAATCTATATTTAAAAAAAAAAACAATTCGTCTTCTTTGCCGATATGAATAAGTATAACGTGTTTATTTACCGGTGCGTTCCGTGTATATGTTTTGTTTTAATTCACCCATTTGTAGGTAGTACTGTGACGTGCCTGCCGTACTTCTCACGGCGACACCCGGGATCTTTAGGGAATTTTTATCTTCTAATATAATTCTTCAAAATTATATTAATTTATTCTTCCATTTTATTGTACATTCATATCTTATTCATATTAATACTTTATTATATTTTATACTTTTCAATTTACATTTTATATATGTGCCGAACGGGTGAAATGTCTATTTAAAAAACGTCAATTGAACTAAATTTTGTTTTAATAGAAAACTATTTCTTTTTAATTTCAAATAAAGAATTTAAAAAGAAATAATATAAAAACTTTCATTGCATTAGTGATACATTTATGAATGTCTACTCACTACAGTACCAACGTAAAATAAAGTAGAAACAACCCGTTTCGATTTACATTATCATTTTCAGCCTGGGCTGGTCGTTTGTCTATAGTATTGCAGCAAAATTAGCATTCGAAATTATAATCATAAATAAATTTATTGTTTAAATTATTATCCAAAAAAACTTTTTACTACTTTTTTTGAATATTTTTTGTAGATGGTTTTTAATATTAATATCATCTAAAGTTGTTACAACCATTTTCAGTGGAAGTTTTCTTAGATATATGTACATACGTACAAAGATAACGAATAATGATCTATAATTTCCTTCAGACTGGGATATTGTATCGGTAATAAAACTTCCGAAACCGATATATAATATTTGGTACGTGAAACTGATCTCTTCTCATTACTATATACTTTTATATAGTTTATTGATAAATTGCGTCATGACTCTCAGCATA
Source organism: Baronia brevicornis (assembly GCA_031353405.1). Lineage (NCBI taxonomy): Eukaryota > Metazoa > Arthropoda > Insecta > Lepidoptera > Papilionidae > Baronia > Baronia brevicornis. Next base: position 69,342 of record JASFAT010002265.1, on the reverse strand, counting down.
GACGGTGAAAGTCCTTTAAAGATACGAGAAACAGTATTTTTTAAAAAGAAATAAAATTCTTGTTGAAAACACATTCTTCGATATTTTGATGGGTTTTCATTTATGTAGCAATTTTTTTTTTGTAAACGTATCACCCTATTTTTGCAACATTTTTATTTTTTCTTAATGTTTTATTAATTAATAAAAATAATTTCTTTGGTAATTATTATTATTATCTAGATTCAGATCTAGAACTAATTAATGAATAATAATAATATAATTATGTTGTATGTTTGTAATTCTGTTTTCGTAGTCACGTATAATGGTGCATAACTAATTTAAAATTGTAATAATGCATTGTTTAATCCTCCTCCTCAATAATATAAAAATAAAAAAATAAACATGTATGAGACATCTCGACTGCGTAAAATACCACAATCTCATAAAATACTAATTCTGATCTCTCGTAATATACGGACTATCGTGTGTGTTACCACATATAGAAGAGATCCGTTCCATTTCTTCTATTGGGTATCGTAGGAGAAGACTATGGAAACAAAAACGGCAAGTAGTGTGAGTGAGAAAAACCAACTAATGATCTCTGAGCCGCCTGCTAAAGCGAGCTGTGTTCAGTTGTGGACTGTGACTGTTTTTTTTTATATATCTAGTAGGCAAATGCTCATGCGGCTAACCTGGTTGTGACTATCGATAAGAATCCGTTGTTTATAAAAAACCCTAAACATGCTTTAAAAATGGTTGATGCACTGCAACCTGTTTTCTATATGTTTTAGCAGCTGTTTTCAAATTGAAGTGCTGTGATTAATGAGGAAGGTAATTTGTCTAGTAATGGTTGGAAGAAAAAGTTTTATTCATCCTTTACTCAAACGTTAGTTGGGCGTTACAGCAAAGGATGAATGAAACTTTTTTATGTTTTAGAAAAAAATAATGCTTTTCAAAGATTTTCTTCACAGATTTGATAATTTTTAAGTCAATTTTTATAAAAAACGAGTAATTTTGTGCCTTGATTTTTTTTGAATGATTTTTGTGGACACATCTGTCAAGTTACAAAAATGTTTCTGGATGAATACAGGTAACGACTTTAAATTATTTACAAAGACGAATTTCGTTTATACGATTTTGGCTGTATATAATATTTAGTTAAAAAAGGATATAATTGATTCACTGATTCACTATCATGTTCATCCCGAACTGCACACATAACGATCACGCCATCACTAGGGCAGCTAGGGACAAAACTAAGTACGCTGAAAAAAAAAGCATTTAGTAACAGCTTTTTTTACTACATTGCTCAAGGATATACCATAAATTCCTAAGGTCATATCAAGCAAAACACGTAGAAAAAAGATAATCATTAAAAATGGATAGAATCTTTCAGTTAGAATCAAATCTCTTAGATGATATGACCCTGCTTATATTATTTTATGTATGTATTTATTTATGTATATATATATATATATATATATATATATATATATATATATATATATATATATATATATATATATATACAGCCAAATTCACAAAATGACCGAATTGATAGGTACAGGCCTACCTAGTGAGACCTAGTATGCTCCATCCAATTTCACCTCATTACTGTCACAGATAAAATAAACAAATAAAAAATAAATAAATAATATCATTAGTCAAACTGGCTGATTAGTGAAGCTACCACTTTTGGAATTAATGATGATAAATTGATGCATCGGTATAAATATACTATATATGTGAACACCTCTAATCCAACTCGATAAAATAGGGGTTCGTTAAGAGAGGGCTTCGAGTATTTTCCCCCATGCTCGGGCTTTTTTTAGGGTGCAATCGTACCCCGGTCTTGTGCCGCCACTTATTACGTGATAGTTTCTTAGCTTTAGGGCTCAGTTCTTGCTGGCGGGCATTTCGCCTTGAGAGCACATGCACAGGAAGTGCCGTGATTTTCATGCCGAGAAAGCGCAGTTCCGGCTCGGTGGAAATTTTCTCGAAGGATCTTAGTTGAATTCTGAGCATGCTCAATATTTCGGACAGGCGTGTTAGATCAGGTAGATATATGGGTAGTAAAAATGCTCTTTTATTTGTTCTTTAGTATTGTATTTCAGTAACTTTACCTTACTATTTAAATACGATATAGACGATTTAATAATAAATAAAATGTTCATAAATATAACTTTTATTAGCAAACTTTAATCATACACATTAAATGATTCTATTTTAGTGGTTCCCATAATGGGATTTCCTCAGTCTTGGGAAGCTAAGCTCTTCCCTCATAGACACAACAGAAAACAACACGATTGAAAAAAATGTAAATATTTTTTTGAAGTGTGAAACACAAGTAGACTTTCTATTATTTCGATTACTAGACTGCGATGTTACTTTCGAAAAAACCTTGAATGTAACATGTCTTGAAAATTTTTTTCACGAAAATTTTTTGCTAAGCTAGGAACGCTTACCAATTGCACCTTTTTATCATAATGATGATACCTCATTACCGTAGTGTGTTTTGTAATGTTTATCCAATAGTTTGAATGAAGCAGGACAAAGTAGGGCGATGTTGTTAATTAATCATTTAGGTCGTATGTCAACAGGTGGTATTGCTGAGCTTATATTGTCACAAAAACATTTATTACTGGGTGTAATTGATAGCTTCCGTTGACATCTCAGAAACCAACAGATGATGTATGGGATTTCCGGTATTAGTAAAATAAACATCAATTCCATTTTGATGTACCTATTCGATTTCTTTGGTAATTATTATTATTATCCAGATTCAGATCTAGAACTAGATGTGTTATAGCTAGTGGCGTCATATGTGTGACAAGTTGGGGAAATCATATCAAATGTATTGAGGACAATATTATTAAAAATGTAAATCAAAGTATGAAAAATCAATAACAAAATAAAATAAAAAAAGTCTTTTTGTTATCACACATGTTATATACAAAATAATTATTGTTATTGTAATAATAATAATTATTGTTTTATTTTTTTTTGCATGGACCTCTCTGAGATAAAGGCCTCCTCTAAAGATTCCTTCTTCTAAAGATTTTTCTCTATATTTTGCTATTTCTAGACAATATATTCCTGAGGTATTTTTATATCGTCTTCCAATCTCACGTAGGGAATGCTCGGCGTTTGCTTGGCGGGCCCTTCGATGTACTTTAATAGTCCATCTGTTATAATCATGTAATAAAAATCAATTTTTTTTTAAATATTGAATATTGACGGTCTAAATAGCATAGTGTAGTAGTAGTATAGTGTAGTAGTAGTTGTCCATTTCAGAGTCAATGGTCGCGGATTTAATTTCTGCATCAGAACAAATATACATATGGCAGAATAAATATATATATGGCCTATATTTATCCAAGTTGGGTGATTCGCCAATTCACTTTGGACAACCGCGGTGGTATCATGTAGGTATATTCTTCTAGAAATGGGGAGGTCCCTTGCCCAGCAGTGTGACATGTAATGCTTAAAAAAGACATAAATAAACTTTTGTTTTCAAAAGTTTTCTCACTTAGAAGTTAGTGGTGAGCCGCGAAAGTTACTCAAAAAAGGATGTGAAATCAAGTGAAAATTTAAAGTTTCTTTATTATACTTAGGAAGTTCCCAGTTCTACAGATTTCACTACTTTTCATTCAGCTTTTCTTAAGGCGTCTAAGGTAAAACTTAAATTAAATTTCATAACTTCCCAAGCGAATTGTTTTGTTATTAATTATGTTGAAAATTCAATTTATCGAGTATTTGAGCTGTGCTGAGTTTTTATTTGTACTTAAGACGATCTTTACGAGAAACTTTCGAGAAATTAAGAATTGTTATGTTTAAATCTTGAGCCTATGATACGCAAGTTTATGTTTATATGCTCATATGTTTTGTCAAAAAAAAAAAAAAAAAAATATATATATATATATATATATATATATATATATATATATATATATATATATATATATATATATATATATATATATATATATATATATATATATTTTTTTTTTTTTTTTTTGACAAAACATATGAGCATATAAACATAAACTTGCGTATCATAGGCTCAAGATTTAAACATAACAATTCTTAATTTCTCGAAAGTTTCTCGTAAAGATCGTCTTAAGTACAAATAAAAACTCAGCACAGCTCAAATACTCGATAAATTGAATTTTCAACATAATTAATAACAAAACAATTCGCTTGGGAAGTTATGAAATTTAATTTAAGTTTTACCTTAGACGCCTTAAGAAAAGCTGAATGAAAAGTAGTGAAATCTGTAGAACTGGGAACTTCCTAAGTATAATAAAGAAACTTTAAATTTTCACTTGATTTCACATCCTTTTTTGAGTAACTTTCGCGGCTCACCACTAACTTCTAAGTGAGAAAACTTTTGAAAACAAAAGTTTATTTATGTCTTTTTTAAGCATTACATGTCACACTGCTGGGCAAGGGACCTCCCCATTTCTAGAAGAATATACCTACATGATACCACCGCGGTTGTCCAAAGTGAATTGGCGAATCACCCAACTTGGATAAATATAGGCCATATATATATTTATTCTGCCATATGTATATTTGTTCTGATGCAGAAATTAAATCCGCGACCATTGACTCTGAAATGGACAACTACTACTACACTATACTACTACTACACTATGCTATTTAGACCGTCAATATTCAATATTTAAAAAAAAATTGATTTTTATTACATGATTATAACAGATGGACTATTAAAGTACATCGAAGGGCCCGCCAAGCAAACGCCGAGCATTCCCTACGTGAGATTGGAAGACGATATAAAAATACCTCAGGAATATATTGTCTAGAAATAGCAAAATATAGAGAAAAATCTTTAGAAGAAGGAATCTTTAGAGGAGGCCTTTATCTCAGAGAGGTCCATGCAAAAAAAAATAAAACAATAATTATTATTATTACAATAACAATAATTATTTTGTATATAACATGTGTGATAACAAAAAGACTTTTTTTATTTTATTTTGTTATTGATTTTTCATACTTTGATTTACATTTTTAATAATATTGTCCTCAATACATTTGATATGATTTCCCCAACTTGTCACACATATGACGCCACTAGCTATAACACATCTAGTTCTAGATCTGAATCTGGATAATAATAATAATTACCAAAGAAATCGAATAGGTACATCAAAATGGAATTGATGTTTATTTTACTAATACCGGAAATCCCATACATCATCTGTTGGTTTCTGAGATGTCAACGGAAGCTATCAATTACACCCAGTAATAAATGTTTTTGTGACAATATAAGCTCAGCAATACCACTTACATAACCGTTTTGTTTTTGTTAATAACCGTTTTGTTATTAATTATGTTGAAAATTCAATTTATCGAGTATTTGAGCTGTGCTGAGTTTTTATTTGTACTTAAGACGATCTTTACGAGAAACTTTCGAGAAATTAAGAATTGTTATGTTTAAATCTTGAGCCTATGATACGCAAGTTTATGTTTATATGCTCATATGTTTTGTCAAAAAAAAAAAAAAAAAATATATATATATATATATATATATATATATATATATATATATATATATATATATATATATATATATATATATATATATATATATATTATATAGCCCATATATGTCGTACTGCTGAACACGGGTCTCTCCATTTCTGGAAGAACGGAAGATTAGTTAACCCCCCACGTTTTTTCCAATGCGGATTGGCGGGGTTACCAGACTCGGAATAAATATCCATATATAAATTAACCATATATATATTTATTTAGATGTGGGGATCGAATCCGCGACCATTGACTCTGCGGGCGAAGGTGCCCCACTACTGAGCCAATTGGTCGTCGTTATATATATATATATATATATATATATATATATATATATATATATATATATATATATATATATATATTGCACAGCTTATCGTATTTACTTTGAAATCAATATTTATTAAGCGCTATTTCAACCGCTCGTTACTGCAAGATCGAGTTAGTAGTAATAATTTTCAGATCAGGAACAGCCCGGGTGCGGGTTGAATATTCCGTTAAATTATCTGATACGAAGATATCGTTCGGCTTGAAACTTCGTAGCTGCTAAATCTATTAAAAACTCTAATTTAAATAAAAAAAAGCAGAGTCTGTTAATTTGTATTCCATTGATCTAAATGTATTCGAATGTGTATCACTCGTTTTCAGTGGAAAAGTGATGGGGTTCACTAAATTAATGGATTATAATAATTTTTTTTAAAAAATAAAGCTAGTTTATTTTACGAAGTTTGAATTTGTGAGAATTTCATCGTGGAGTGTTTGTTCCAACTTTGATGGACGGCAGTGAAGTTTGGGTTTGACTGAAGAGTCATGAAAGTAGATTGAATACGGTGGAAATAAGAGTGTTAAGAAGTATGTGTAGAAGTGTACTTTGACTGATAGACTAAGGAATGAATTTATAAGAGAGCGACGTGGAGTAAATTTTTTTATTCCACATCTCTCTTTTATAAACGTGATAGAAATTAAGAAAGCGATGCATAGATGGTTTGGGCACATAGAGAGGATGGATGAAAGACGACTGGTAAAAGAAATTTACGTTGCGGATGTGGATAGAAGGGTTTGGCAGGCGAAGAGCAAGGAAAACATACCTTGACCAAATTGCTGAAGTTTTTAGAAGAGGTCAGGTCAAAAGTACCCTTACTCGGCGAGCTTGCGTGAAGAGAGTGACGAGTGTGTAGCAAGCAAGGAAACTGCCGAGATCGTAGCAAATAAATAGCTGTAGTCTCTGCTTATCCATACAGGAAGCAGACGTGACGATAGATATTTATGTATGTATAAATTTGTGTATAATTTATACATTTCTCAAAGTTGGCAACACTTATGCCTTTCGATGCCATAAAAATACTTCTTCTACCACTATTGGTTCTACATTTCCACACATATTTAAAACAGTCAATTATTTATCTTGCACATCGAGCTCATGGTTTTAACAAATACTACAGAACTCTAATCGACTACGAGAACATAGCCATAGCATATCATCAACAGCCTGCTGCAGTCTACTGCTGGGCATAAGCTTTCTCTAAGATGTGCCTTCTTTCCTGGTCCGACTTTCACTCTTCCAGTTTCTGCCAATGGCAAGACCATTACCACAGATTGTCGCTCCTTTTTAGTTTAGGGGCGTCCACACTATATAAGTTTAAGTTAAGGCGTATTCTGCATTCCGGCATTTAACTACTTCGGCGGGGCGTTTACACATAAAAAAGTGTTTCGAATTGTCATCAAATCGTATTGAACTATATTTTTTCTAGTTTTAAGATTTCTAACGGCCTGCTCCTGCAATTTCACAGATTCTTGTTTCTATATATTATTATTTTTCGATTCTTCGACAAAACTTACCATAGTTAAAATGTACACATGGAATATAAGACGCAACACACGAGACATTTTTACGTGGTTTTATGCATCTGTTGTATTTGTGATGCGTTTTTTATTCGATGGAGGGTTTGACGACTGATAAAAACATAGAAGTGAATCTGATGGTTCCTCAGATCATCAACGTGAATTGACAAAATTGAAAGTGAAGATGATGGTTCTTCTGACGATAAAAAAGTTTGAATAATGTTTTTCAGTTTTTTGAGTATATACATACATATTTTTGTTTATTCTTCACTTTATAATAAATAAAAATATGCATATACTCAAAAAATTGAAAAATAGTAAAATATATTTTTCAGTTCTTATAGTATAAACATATTTTTGTTTATTTTACACTTCATATTAAAAATACTTAATTCAGGTATTTTTTTGTTTCTAGCTAGTAATATTAAGTGTACGTTTTATAATCGATGTAATACAGTAATAATAAATTTGTAAGTGGCATAAAATTGTGTAAAAAATGACAGTATGTGGATAAAGAAATTGTTTTTTTTTTAGGTTGCCTCTCAATTATATAACGGGTTTTTGTTATACTAAGTGCCTTGTCATCAGCTTCAAGTCCGAAGCGTGTCATACGTTATCTGTCTGTCTGAACCTTAAGACGTTAATGTGATAACGTAGTCTCAAGCAAACATCTTCGTAGTTACAAATAATATCACATTACCCCTTTCTGGTCGAGTCTCTTATTGTATTATGTCAAGGAATGTGTTCTAAATATCATATACGGACAGTTGAGTATGTGTTCTAAAGAAATTTAAGTGTTTCTAAGACTTTTAAATAACAGGTGGACGATATATATATATATATATATATATATATATATATATATATATATATATATATATACATATATACATATATATATATATATATATATATATATATATATATATATATATATATATATATATATATATATATATATATACACTTAATTAAATACATACATATATACACACACATACATGCATATATGTATCCTATATATACATACGAGTATGTATGAAAAAATATTCACCTTACAGCGAGTAATCTTATTCCTGTGAATAGGGCTTAAAAATTCTCCGATAATAGTAATTTTTTTTGGGTTGGAACATTATTATCCATTTCTTTTATAAGTATTGTGTTTTAAATTAAAATATATCAAAACGAAGCAAAACGCCAAAAGTGTATCTGATACTTCGTATTTACTTTACAATATACTTCTTTTTATACCTGAAGTTAGAATCGTATGAAAATTTCTATTATAAGAAATTATGAAAAAAAAAACAGGTTTTTGTTGTTCTTATGAATTCTGATAATTAGGGTGAAAAAATATAACATTAAACTATTATTATTATACTCTCCTACTTGAATTTTTTAAAATAAATCTGAAATAGTAACAGCAATAACGAGAAATGTAATTAGTTCGCTGGAGGTCGCCAGACGTTACCGCAAACGTGATGCCGAGATAAGGGACGACTGGTCTGGTAACATTTTAATATTTGTAACGAGACCAAGGAGGAAAGGAATTCTTAAGGTTATATTTTGTGTTTATTGGACTTACGTAGTAGACCCACGCTGCAGACGAACACTGGCATAATATTTGTCTGTAGCATGAATGAGCCGGCTCGCCCGAAGAAGTACAACACTCCCGCTGAAAACCGGCGTCTGAGTGGTAGCTTAGCTACTGCGCTTCGTACGATGAGCGGCTGAGTTCCGAAGGCCCAACGCTCTCCCCCCTATCCCTCCCATTCCCACTACTATAATGACATTTTCCTTAAAGGCCGGCAACGTTTCCGCGCTGCCTATGGCGCTGCGGATGTCGCGGATGCGGATGACGCCGCCCATAGGCGTTGATTGCTTTCCAACAGGTGACACGCCTGCTCGTTTGCCTTCCTATCCCATAAAATAAACCTACCTATCTATTTTTGATTTTCACTTAAGTTCAAATGTTTGTATATGTGATTTTTGAGACCAGGAATATGAACCTTAGTTGAAACTATACTTTTGTAATGGTCATTTTCCCATTGGAAATGATAGACAAATGAGTAAACAGGTCACCTGCTGATGAACAACAACCACTGCATATGAATATTTGCTGGACAAATGACATTACAGATGTTTTGCTTAACTTAGCTTAGAAGGGGAAAAAAGACTTAATGGGAGGGAAGGAAGAAAGTAGTGGGTGGGGAGATGGATATTAAAGATGGAAAAATAACTGAGTCGCCAGAGCCCTGCTCTCACTGCACCGAATCACCGTTTTTACGGTTGTCATAACTGTTTAACTTCGCAGTTTGCAGAACTTTTGCTCTCGAGTACTTTTAATGTGAATTTTAATATTTCACGAAAGAAGTTGGCGAAGTAATTACCATTGCTCATAGACTGCAATGAAGATGCATTGTAAATGCGTTGATTGCCTTAGGGAACGAAGTATATAGCTAAGTATATAACCTATCTTAGGTGAGGGAAAGGGAGAGAAGATGGTAGGTTTCAGTTTTGTAAAGGTTTTAGGAATTCGTGATAATTTCTTAGACTAGCCATTCATGCTATAGACAAAAAGAAATTGATTTTTTTGTGTCTGATTTAAGAGCCTTTATAACTAAGTCGGTGGGACACATATAAACAGGTGCACTGAAAGTTCTGGACAATGACAATGTCGCAACCTCCTTGCTGTAGTTCTGCCTTAAAACTTCACTGTAGAGATAGAAAGCAAATTGTGTCATATACTTTTAAAACATGATTACTACATCATATACGTGGTAGAGCCACGCTGCAGACGAATACTTTGTTAAGAATGGCATATTATTTATCTGTATGAATGGGCCGGCTCGCCTGGGGAAATACCACACTCACACAGAAAACCGGCATCTGAGTGGTAGCTTAGCTACAGCGCTTCGTACGGTGAGCGGTCTGAGTTCCGGAGGCCCAACACCCTTCTCTTCCCACTCCCCCTCCCACTCCCACTTTCATAATTTCACTTTCCTTTAAGGTCGGCAACGCTTCCGCCCTGCCTATGGCGTTGCGGATGTCTATTGGCGGCGTTGGTTGCTTTCCATCAGGTAACAAGCCTGCTCGTTTGCCTTTCTAAGCAATAAAAAAAATAAATACACTAGTTGGAGTTTGTTAGTCAAAAATGTTTTGAAATTTTTCATTCTTGGTATTAGGGATTGCAATCCCGCAACTCATTTAATTCTGCGGAATTGATATGCGGGATTACTCAATCCCATACGGGATCACGCGGGATCCCACAACTTTGAAATTAAGTCATAAAATCAGCAGCGGGATCCCGCGGGAATACATGATCCCGTTTTGCGGGATTGCATTCCCTACTTGGTATAGTATTTAACTTCTCTCTTAATTGATTGAAATAAACAGGGAGTCTGAAAGTTAAGACGTTAATCAGATTATAAAACGTGTCAGTTAGAGTAAACATATTCAAAGTCACAAACAACTTCACTTTGCGTTAACCCAATTTAATGAGTGTGCTTGAAGATAATATGTCGAGAGTCACATTGAGTTTACCAACAAGCGGGTAACTCGGACGAGGTGACAGGTAAAAAAGCTTCAATGATGTAATTAATAAAATAATTTAGTTGCTGAGGTTTTAAATGTTGTTTTCGAACAAAATAGAGTAAATAAGTGTTCGTTCATAGAATATTTTTCTTAATAATATGATACAATTATACATTAATAAGTCATAAAGATAATAATATACGGTTGTATTACTTTAGAGAACAGATAACAATTAACAATTTGTATATGGAGAAGAATAATGTGAAGGGGCTGAGATGTAAAGGGAAAGGGGTGTGAGGGAAGGGAAAAATAAGTAAGAATTCCGGCTAACACTCACATAAAGAAGCACTGTACCAAAAAGAGTGGTAGAGCCCTAGTAGTATGACTTGGTCGACTGGACCGGAGAAGTACTATACTCTCACAAACTATGAGCGTTAACGTTAACGCGTCTTGATGGTCAGTTCAGATATCCGAAGACTAACTTATTTCCTTTATGTCCTTCTTTACCTCTCAGTAAGAATCACAATGACCTTCGAATCGCATATTTAGTGAGGGTTTATTTAAATATTTCAATGTGTGACTTGCAGTTATATGTATGTGTCAATTTTTTACAGTATTTTTATAATGATATAAATAAAAAATATTTTTAATAATAATAATAATAAGTATTAAAAAAGTTGGTAAAGTTGGTATGTACTGTAAATATTCATATATATTTAATATACAAAACTTTCACTCATTGAGCAGAAAAACTGATGTGCCACCCCCCCAACCCACGCGGAGATGTAGCGCAATGTAACTTAAGAAATTCGAGCCTTATATATGTATATTTGAAATCAATCCATACACATTCATAAACATTTGATTTCAAATACACATATATAAGGCTTGAATATTTATAATGAGACAATTTAATTAGTAAATGACGAATCCTTAGACCTAAAAAAACGATATGTTTTTTTAGTCCTTACAATATATAATATTTATCTTATATCTAAAGATTTTTACATTTTCTATCCCTAATTAATTTGGAATTAATCGAGTCAAATATAAATGTTTAAATTTTTTTTGCTGTAAGTTAACTTAGATTCGTGCTAACGATGTTTCAATTTCCTATTCAGCAGTTAATTTCTCTTAACTTCAAATACAACAACTTTGAGCAAGCTAATTTCCTTTCATGATAACTTAAAGGGAATGTATGTACATTCAATTGCAAAATAAATTGAAATGAATTAAATAGTGAAACTATATTACGATATATTCACACAAAATGTGAATGGTATAGGATAGTTCGTTAATTTCAGCATGATAATTTATTGAATAAATTTATTCTATGGTGAAAACATATTTACAAAGGATCTGTTCGAAACAGATTTTAACAGATAATATGTGTAGTAAAATAAAGTTCCACCTCTTCGTTACTTTCACTTCCTTTGCGGTTTAGTAAGCTGACCTCTATCGCATAAATTACCTTTCTATAGTCCATCATGGAATCTCGACTTGATGTACATGGCACTAAAAGATTTTAGATATGCGATGTTAAATAAGGTATTATTAATTGGTGAATATTTGTTATTTTCCTTCGTGTGGTTTTTTTATGGGACAGGAAGCGTGTCGTCTGATGGAAAACGATCAACACTGCCCATAGACATCTGCAACGCAATAAACATTTCAGAAGCGTTACCGGCTTTTGAGAAATATGTAGACTTGTTTTTTGAATGTTCCAATTTCTTTTCTTTTTTCGTCTCTATAATACTTTTAAATACTTCTTTCTTCTCTATCATTCCTCTCTTATTCTGAATAATTGAGGAGGAAAATGGTTTTTTATTCTCATAAAACTACGTGATTTTAATAATTTTTAAAATAAAACTTATATTTTGATAGATTATCTCACGTGTTATCTTACGTGAGTTTTTTGAAGTTATGAAAAATAAAAAAAAAAAATAAGTTTATCATTCTATGAAGTTAATTATATCATAAGTATATTTAAAGAATGAATTTGTTTCTTGATATACAGCTATTCTATGAAGTTAGTTCAGATCGGTATCGGCAAATATCTCATCGTTGAAAATATCCCAATTTGCTATTGATGCGGAAATTGTACCTCGTTATCCGATGTTCTGCATCATTTTCGTTCATCAGCGCTCAGGAAATGTCATTTGATTCAACTTCGATGAATTGGTGAATTAAGAGCAATATTAAAATGTTGTTACCGAAATATAATTTTACAGTTATTAATTTAAGCTAAAATGTTTTAAAGTTAAATGTATTTCAGATGATTCATTTATTATTTCCTCGAACTGTCAAGTGATTTCAGAGGACATATTATAAATATTAAAAAATATTATTATTGGAACGAAGAGTGCTTTCTACTAGTACTGTTATATACATTCTGCGCAGTTGACAAGACGATAACAGAATGAAATGATGCAGGAAGATAACAAAACGACAAATCGATTTTACTATATTCCCTCTATGGACAGCACTTTTAGATGGTGCAAAAATTTAATCTATGGCCACTAAAATAAAATTTTTGTCGATGGAGAGTGTAAAAAAAAATCTACGTCTATGGATAGCAGAAAATCTATGGCTACGGATATAAATATACTGAAATATAAAACTGAATATTTGTGTGTTCGTTCTCTATGCCTTCGTTCATCGTTCATTGTATTGAAAATTCGTATAGTTACTATTGACGTTTGCGTAAAGGTATCTGACATAGTACAATAAACACCATACATAGTACAATACCCACCTGCAAAACCATCTGCACTCACCATCCTATTAAGCCATGGTTAAAATGAAAAAGTTTTCCATAACAACGGTTGCTAATTTAATTATTTTAAATTAATCTACCAGTAAAAAAATAATAATCCGGGTTGTTCATTTTTTCAGTTTTTTTCAGTCAGGTACAACAGCTAGTATCGAATAGGACCCCTGTCATAAATAAATATATACATCACCATATGCGATAATGAAAAAAGGAATAGTACCAAAATACTTTGTCCGTTAGTTAATTAAATACGGTTTATACAATGAATAAATCCCACGGACATATTACGATATTAGCGGGGGAGATTTACTCAGTGCAACCGATGGGGGCTGCGACCCGGAAATTTTAAATGAGCAGTATAAACTGGGGTTAAATTAATTTGGAGTTTGTTACGTTCTCGCTATTAAAATTAGTTGGCAAATTGCAAGCTGCGTTTGCCTTAATTTGTTAATGAAAAATATACTTTTGTTTTAACCTTAATTAATTTGGTTTGGTCGAACTATAAAATAAAAATCACAGATGTTTTATTTTTAAAATATAATATTATTTAATGTTTTATATTTTGTAGCATAAATGCTTTGTATATATTTTTTAGCATAAGTATCTCCTCGAATTTGCGTAGTGAAGTGGAAAGAGGCAGGTCACCTCTAATATACATAGATATCATCATACCTATATCCGATAGGGGTAGGCAGAGACCACAGACCTCCGCTAATAGCCGATCTGCTACGAATCACTCACTCTTTTCATGCAAGCGTGCTGCTTAAGGATACTCTTGGACCTGGCTTTTATTAAAAACTTCGGCAATTAGGTCAAAATATGTTTATCTTGATCTTCCCATGGCCAGAGATGGACAGGCTAGTGCTCAGCAGTGGGACATATGTATATGGGCTGTGAAAAGAAATTAAAAGCTTTAGACATTTATGTATTTTTATTTAAAAATTACATGCATGGTATTAACCTCATCTGTATGCGGTGTAATCTACTTATTCACATACGAGACTTAGTAGAGACTACATAATCCCTATGTTTTAAATGAAAAAACTATTGTAGATTTCCTATGGGAATATCTTTTATTTTTCGTTACTATTTTTATAAGTATAAAAAATTATATAGCATATAATATTATACTAGTATTACCTTTGTGGATAAATTAAAAAATATCTTGTCAGTTTTCTATTTGGCTGTCATAAAAACATTTTAAAAGATAACAAATCTATAATTAAATTTTTGTAATTTTACGATTATATTTCGTTCGTATTTGCTATTTGGAAATTAATTTTTGACGCGAATTATTATTTCATTCTATCGAAATTTAAGCATAGTTTTCGTAATAATTGGACGTGGCCATATTATTAAAGAAGAAGAAAAACACCAGTCAACAATGGAAATCATTAATTCGTCTAAACACACTAAAACAATTATTAATCATTTATATTATAACTTAATATTCATAACTTAATTATACCATAATATAAACTTAAAAATTAAATTCGAATTCCAGCCATTAGTTCTGATTCGTTTGGAAGACGTTTAAAAAATGTATAAGTACTGAACAGTCGCGTCTTGTGGAGTGTTTTTCTAAAATAAATTTAACTAACAAAGTGCAGTGTTAGAAGTTCACAAAACTGATGTTACTAAATCTTTTAAGAAGATTAACGTAATGATATAGATAAGGTCGATGTTTGTCAATATATTCGTATTTTATTTACGTGTCTGTGTTTAATTTGACCATGTTTATTTAAAAATTATTTTAAATGACATTTTTGTGATCCACGTTGAAGACTGACCCTTATTTTAACGGGATATAAGCTAAATCAAATAAACTCACGTTATCAGGTATAGTGTTCTTCACCTGAGGTGTGTTTATATAATCCCTACTTTGAACAAAAGGATAACAGATTGATTTTTATTATTCAGATGCTTCTGCATATCCTTTAATATTTATTCCTATAGTCGTTTCATCCTACATCCTTGGGAAGAAATAGGATGGAGCTATTTATTTATTTATTGGGCACTAAAACAAATTACATACAGTCTTAAAGAATACTATATAATATAAACTTAACAACTGCCGGACTATAACTTCTTAAATTTGCGCATATCATGGCTACTTATATATTTTAATAATAGGATTACTTATGTAATAATGAAATATTATAAAATTGAACAAATAAAATTAAATAAAAACAATAAGAAATATATTAAAAAGAATAACAACAATTTTGTGATCTATCGGCTGCCAAAGACATCACGAAGCGATCGCTTTAATTGATGTATTTTGATATTGAAAATATCGAACGTTTCTGTACCGGCGTCAATAGATATATTATTGTATAGGCGACAAATGCGTACCATGGGATTATAATGGGATATATTGTTTGGATAAGATCTAATTATTAAACGTTTTATGGGGATTTAGTGTTTTGATGCAGGTGTTAAAATTTAAATGAGAGAGCAGTTTTGGAGAGTCAGTGCGAGTGGATTATGATTTAATTTACTTATATAAATAAGTCAATTAAATCATGGCAATCACGACGCGGTTTTAGTGACTGCATATTATATTTTCGCAATCTGTTTTCGTATGATTTAAGTGTACGATTTTCGTGATTTCTATAACACAATGTATTGAGGAATTTTTTCTGAATACTTTCAATGCGATCAATGATAATGATATAAAGGTAACTACAAATAAATCAAAAATAATAATAATAATGTCGTCTAACTTTTAACTCATACCTACGTACCTATTTTATTCTGTAAAACGTTCATTAATTTCGTTCAATTATAACCATGTTTGCAAATTGTATGCGAAAGCAAGGCTTAACTCCGAAGATTACGCTACCCTTGTATTATCATTAGACAAAATCTTCTAATAAAACATTATTAAAGCATCTTCATGAAAGATTACAATGAATTAAAAGCATTAAAGTTATGATGAGACATTTGACTATATTAATGAGTGTAATTCGAGGACATGTTTTATCATTTCGCTTACTTAATATTTTTTACTTCTTGAAGCGGACCTTTGAAAAGAATTTTTTGGTTCTTCATCTTCAATTTAATTTGCATTTTTTTATTAAATAGATAAGCTAACAAGTAAGCAACTCACCTGATGGTAAGTAACCATAGTTGCTCATGGATTCCCGTAATACCAAGGTATACAAATACGTTGCCTACTTTAGAGTTAGAATGTGAATAGAAGAAGGATTTAATGGGGGAAAATCAATAAGGAATAGAGAGAAGGAAGTAATAGGACGGGAAGGTGGTAATAAACGAAGAGGAAACGTATTAGGCCTCAGGATCTGTGAACTCATATGAAACCCGAAAACATACTAAAATGCTACTACTTAATGTCGAAATTTTATAATGGCTCTAGCACTATATGCGTAAAGCGACAACTAAAATTTGTAGTATTTTAAATATTTAAACAACTTTAACTTGAGAGTTGAATGTAAGTAGAAGGCAGAGTATTCAATTATTCAGCGTGTTCACAAACAACAGGCGGTTTTATGTGAGGCTGTAAATACGTGTGTTTGCCCCCTTGGAGGTAATATTACACTCAACGAATGAGAGAGATTTTCAGCGAGAGAGCGGTGGAAACGAAGAAAATTATTTACAATACCTGATTTTTTAAAAGAGACATTTGTTTTTTCTCTAATGTGTGCCTTGATATTTCAAGAGTATAAAATATTAAGTAATTATTTTTAGCAAGCGTTTTTATTTGCGTTGCTATATACAATTTTTATGCAATAGAAAGGCAAACGGGTCCATAGAATGTGTGGTGAATAGTGCGTGGAAAAAGTTACCACTGGACCATATTTTCCTGAAAATTCAAAAACGTAGTTTAGTTTATTTTAAGTCAACAAGAGTTCTAGTAATTTCAAATACATTGTGTATTTAACAAGAATAAGAATGTGATAACATACTAAATCCTTTAGAATGTGATAACATACTAAATCCTAAATACTTTGACCAGCGATAATGATACCTGCATTATAATTCATATGCATTCAGCGAGTTCGATCTCCATATCGAAATAAATATATGTATGGTCTACAGATATTTATTCCGAGTCTGGTAACCCCGGCAATCCGCACTGGACAAGCGTGAAAGATCAGTATTTGAAAATTAATAAGAATAAAAAAGAAAATAAAAAACATAAAAAAGATTAAGGTTTTTCGTAATTTCATCAGATCCACATTATTACAAATTTGTATTTCATATTCCTTTGAAGGTACTTTCTACTAATATAATAATATATTAGTAGAAAGTACATTCAACGGATACAAATCCCTTAAGCTTTTTATTTATTAAATAATATTCAGACTCGGTAAGCTTTCCATACGTCGTCATCACACTAACCCTTCTTAGCGGAATAAGGCCTCCAAAGTTATTAAACACGAACCAATATTTGTCTGTGTTCTCTTTGTCTTTTTAATCCGATCCTTTGTCAAATTTGGGACGGATTATTAACAACCCTCTACTTGTGAATAATATTTAAATTTATTATCAACTTTTTATTGCCCATATATGAACGTAGATCTATATAGGTTTTGATGGCACAGTTACGAATTTGTTATCGGTAGTGTCAGTTAATTTTTAACACTAGATTGCCCGAGTTTAGTTATTTTTACTCATTTACGATTTCCTTGTTGTATAATTTTTTTTATGGGATAGGAAGGCAAACGAGCATGCGTGTCACCTGATGGAAATCAATCAACGCCGTCCATAGACATCCCCAACGCCATAGGCAATGCGGAAGCGTTGCTGACCTTTAAGGAAAGTGTCACTATAGGAGTGGGAATGAGAGGGGAGGGGGAGAGGGTATTGGGCCTCCGGAACTCGGCCGCTCACCGTACGAAGCGCGGTAGCTAAGCTACGCCGGTTTTCTGCGGGATTGTGGCACTTCCACGGGCGAGCCGGCCCATTCATGCTACAGACAAATATTATGCCATTCATGACAAAGTATTCGTCTGCAGCGTGGCTCTACCACTATTAAAAATATTATAGAACAATTTAACTTATTATATTATTTATAATTTTTTAAAAGGTATGTAGGTTTTTAATAAAAATAATATTAATTAGTATTTTTATATACTTTTAATAAAAATACTAATTAATTTCTCTGTCTACACGTTAGTTCTAATAAACCATATGTGCTAAACATATTTTAACGGATGTGAGTCACATTGATTCATTAAACATCCGGCAATCTAGTGTTAAATATATAAAATACATAATTATAATAATTTAAAATTCTTTATTTCTTTTCTACGAAGTGAGATTTAAAAACTTCCCATGTGAAAGACTAGGTAGTAGCTATTAATTTGTGTTGCAGATTAGCTGGCTCCAACCTAAAATCTGTATATACACATGTAAACAATATCCTTAAAAACTTGTTATAAATATTATAAGATTTTTATTATACATTGAAACAGTTAGTAATAGGAGAGTCTGACTTGTCTTCGTGATGAATACAATGTATTGGCTCTAAGTTAATCTTTTTTAACTTTAAAAGATTTCACCATCTATCTATGGTAGCTTGGATTTAGCGTGCACGTAGTAATAAAGAGGTGATATACTTTCTCTACGTGCATGCTAAAGCTAAGAATGAGAAATGTATTATATAATGATATATATTATTTATAACTTTTATGTCATAATTAATTTTAAAAAAAACACATTGAATTTATTTCTAATTCCACACAAAATGGACGGTCAAAATAAATATAATTTATTAAAATAATATTTTATTTATTTTAATTATTAATAAAGACTATTTCGCTATGTAACTCCCTGTGAGTGTAAAAGTCTACACTTGCCCATATATAGCCGTATATCAAGACGCACTTATTTACTGTCCCTCCCAACGACCCTAAACTTTCATTAACAAGAATGCTGCCGGGGCTACTTCGTGATTAATGTGAGAGGTAATTAGTGGAATAGAAAACGTCGGACATTACACCAAGGAGGCAAACAGGTGAGAAACAAAGTAATTAGACAAGTGGTATCTTTCTTTATCGAATATCTGTGATCATTTAAGTTTGTTTGATCACCGTAACACTGTAAGTTATTTAACCGTTGATAATTTTGAATGATTAACCTGTTTTCACAATCCATATATGTCTATGTGCGCTGAGCATGGATCTCCCCATTTATGGAGGCGTGGATGAATTAACCCACCACGCTTGTCCAATGTGGATTAGCTTGGTTATCAGACTTGGAATAAATATCTTTTTTGCCCCTTAGTTTTAAGTAAAAACAAATAATTTAAAATTCAGTGTTAGAGAGTTTTGTGCTGATACAAAAATAAAATTATGACAGAAAACTACGATATTAAATTGTTTGTTCAGTGTCTCAAAGGTAAATTTTGTCAAGAACAAATTTTTTTAATTTATCTAATAAATGTTGAAATATTACTTAACTCTATTTAAGACTTCGGATTGGAGAGCCGAGAAAGTATTGGGGCGAGAGGAAAAGTAGGTTAGGGACACAAGTAAAGAAAAAAGACCTAATTTGTACGAGATCGGCCCTCACAATAATGCTCGGGTTACAACCTCAAAGTACACGGGTGCGCTGGCTTCGCCGATAGCTTCCTCACGAAGATCGCAACTATGGGTGGATGCGTCGAAATAAAACTCCCTTGATGATTCCACAAGTAGGGACGGCGAGTTACTCCGAGACGGGTTTATTCTGCCCTATCGATACCGCAGACAGAATAACGTTGAAGCTATTGCACACAGAGTATGAGGCAATAGCTCTCCCGAAGCGTTGGTAGTAACGCGTGAATTCGGGGGAACGGATGGTGGCGGTGAGTGGAATGTGGAATTGTGTGGAATGAATTTCGGTCGCCCGGCAGGCCGCTTTTATTCCCAAATTGCGGCCCTCACCCTAGGGGCGCTCGGCTAGGTAGCGCGCCCCTGCGGAGTGTACGGGTGCGAGTGGTGCGACCGATAATCCTTTGTCTCGCTCGGAGTGAACTTGCGCGCCCGTCTATTTATTTTTATAAAACTGTTTGTATAAGTGAATCTTAACTATTACATGCTTCACTTACAACTATAAGTAAACCTATACAAGTAAGTAGAACTTAACTACTACAGGTTTTACTTATAACGATAGGCTTCACTTTGCCTTTGTCTATACAACTATTGATACATGTAAAACTTAACTATTACAAGTTTTATAACTATAAGTACAAGTAAAACTTAACTATTACATGTTTTACTTATGACTATGGCTCGATGTCTTTCTCTATGTCTATAATTGTGATCATTCTATACAACGATTAGTCAGTACAATATACATTGCGTAACTCGTAGGACTATGTTTATCCGGATGTGGCCACACCGTTACTATATTATGCTCAACGATTATCATTTTGAACTATTCTCGGCTTTGTACTAACTATAGAAACTCTGTCGATCTGTAGGCAACTTTGATATTGTTGCACTACCCAACTAGGTGCGCTATGCTTGTCCTGGTTGGGGTCGAAACCAGACTCTATCGAGCTAACGAACACTATCGCTGTGTAGGCGTCCTGATAAGGTCGCGCTACCCCACTATCTGAGCTATCGAACAACCCGACTGGGTCGAGCTCACACTATACGGAACTATCGAAGTGTAGGCGTCCTAACAAGGTTGCGCCATCCCACTCCCTGAGCTATCGAACAACCCGACTGGGTCGAGCTCACACTATACGACACTATTGTAGTGTAGGCGTCCTGACAAGGTTGCGCCATCCCACTACCTGAGCTATCGAACAACCCGACTGGGTCGAGCTCACACTATACGGAACTATCGAAGTGTAGGCGTCCTAACAAGGTTGCGCCATCCCACTCCCTGAGCTATCGAACAACCCGACTGGGTCGAGCTCACACTATACGATACTATTGTAGTGTAGGCGTCCTGACAAGGGCGAATCAAGCGAAGGCTGCGCGTGCGGTCCTCCGTCCGATACTCACAACAAACCATATACCCGTGCGTACGAAATTGATGGTCTACAAGGCGTACGTCCGCTCCCGACTCACCTATGCAGCTCCGGCATGGTATGCGCTAGTGTCGGAGTTGCAGCGCAAACATATTGAGACCCAGCAGAATCTGACTCTACGCGCCATCGTGGGGGCACCTCGTTACGTCCGCAACGACGTGATAGCGAGGGACCTCAGGGCGGAGAGCGTTCACGATTTTGTGGTCCGGTTGGCTCGAGGGATGTTCGACCGAGCCGACAATGGGCCACATCTGCACCTAAATAAATTCGCCCCCCTCCATGCACGTCCACCCGAAGGACGCCCGCTCCCACGAGAACTTCTACTGTCGCCGCCTGACCCCCGAGAGGGGGGAGGGCCTGCGACGGACCCAAGGAAGGAAAAGAGCTAAGTCACATCTAGACGACGCGAAGTCGGCAGGATTCCACTGGGGTTCATCCCCGAGGCTCGCTGGGTCGTTGTCTCCATTCGCTCGTTCGTTCGTTCGTTTCGCTCGTTTCGTTCGTTTCGTTCGTTTCGTTTTGTTTCGTTCGTTTCGTTTCGTCTCGTTTGTTTCGTTCGCTCGTTTCGTCGGATGGATGACCCAAGAGCCGCTCGTTTCGTTCGACCGTTTCGCTCGTTTCGTTCGTTGCCTGTTGTTTCGTTCGTTTCGTTTCGTCTCGTTTGTTTCGGTCGTTCGTTTCGCTTGGAGGGATATTCCCCAAAAAGCCGCTCGTTTCGTTCGTTCGTCTCGCTCGTTTCGTTCGTCTCGTTCGTCTCTTTTTGTTTCGTTCGTTTCGTTTCGTTTCGTTTGTTTCGTTCGTTCGTTTTGTTCGGATTAATGATGCCACAAAAGCCGCTGCGAAAAACAGCGGCACCAAAGACCAGGGGGCGGTCGCCCCGTTGAGTTTAAGCTCGAGTAGTGGGGTTCATCCCCGAGGCTCGCTCCTACACCCCTCCTTGAGGGGGTAGATGTCCCCGATTGATTGTCCTGACAAGGTTGCGCCATCCCACTAACTGAGCTATCGAACAACCCGACTGGGTCGAGCTCACACTATACGACACTATCGCTGTGTAGGCGTCCTGATAAGGTCGCACTACACAGCTCTCTGAGCTATCGAACAACCCGACTGGGTCGAGCTCACACTATACCAAACTATCGCTGTGTAGGCGTCCTGATAAGGTCGCATTACACAGCCCTCTGAGCTACCGAACAACCGACTGGGTCGAGCTCACGCTATACGAAACTATCGCTGTGTAGGCGTCCTGATAAGGTCGCACTACACAGCCCTCTGAGCTATCGAACAACCGACTGGGTCGAGCTCACGCTATACGAAACTATCGAGTTACTTATCAAACTACATGTGAAACTAGAACTGTAGGCGCCTGACAAGGTCGCGCTACTCTACTACCTGAGCTATCGGACAACCCGACTGGGTCGAGCTCAGACTATACGAAACTATAACTATCTGGCAGTAGGCGTCCTACAAAGGTCGCGCTACCCAAATATCTGAGCTATGCTCAACCAGACTGGGGTCGAACTCAGATATACGAAACTATAACTATCTGGCAGTAGGCGTCCTACAAAGGTCGCGCTACCTAACTATCTGAGCTATGCTCAACCGGACTGGGGTCGAACTCAGATATCTATTAATGAACAAATTGTATACAAATTTAACCCGTATAAGGTTCTATTGTCACGAATTCTATATGTTTTTATTATCTATTTATATCTTTCGAATGTTATATTACCTATCAATTCCTACCGATCTCTATGGGAATTTCTCTATTTTTTATTTATTCCTATGGGGTTGAGAACATTCACTATCTATTCATTATACTATCGCGGACATTTTTATCGAATTTTTACATCTATTATTTACTTATCAGCTATACATTTTTCTGTCGCGAACATAATTGAAGGCTTAACCCCTGCCTTAGGTAGGTTAGGTCTTCAGTTCCCAAGCATTTTAGAATAACGCATAGTAAATTTAAAGTAAGTTTCAAATTAATAAGTTAAGGCTAGCTCATTCATGTTGCAAACAAAACTTGCCTGTTTGTAACAAATGTAAGGTCGATTATCATCATGAAATCAGAACACTTATTAAATTCTTTATAAAATTATTTATGATTCTTTTAAAGAAAGTGTGAATACAACAACTTTAAATCGCCTCTACTTCAACATAAACCAAGTTATTACATTAAGTTGAGTACTGACGAGAACTGAAAGACGAGAAACCACTGACGAGGCAGTTATAACCTCCTCAACTAAATTATACAAAAATATTCTTTACCTTTTACGAATTAAGGTTGCAAATGTATACGTTATGAGTAAATTTATCGCCATCTTTCTTTGTGTCCAAGAGCACCACATAAAGCAATATAAGAAATGATTAAAAAAGAGAGAATGAGTATTAGAAAAAAAAAAGATTAAAAAAGTCATAAAATGGTAATGTAACCGTTACATTTTATGACTTTTTAAATCATTTTTTATCATCCGAGGGAAGTGCCAAGCTTCCCATAGTACAGAAAATCGTAGTGTGGGAACTAGAGTCTTCTTATATTTATAACTTAAAATATAACTATTATCACCAGCCTGTCTCCTCAAAGTGCTCCACCTGGCGTAGCTTAATTTACGGTTTCACGCATTCAGTTTCTGCCTTCACAAATCTTCACCAGCGATACTCCAAAATTAGAACTTATCTCTAGCTCGTTCGCAATTTATACAATTGCAAAAAAAGAATAACATTTTATTCATATAAGCGTCGACTCATAAATTTTATGCTAAACTTCCATTTAGCTGTTTTGTCTTACAAAGCCCCTTCATTAGATGACAAGCCTGCCACCCTTTTTGAAAATGTCATCATTTTTCTTTTAAAATGCTCCTATTCAAGAGAATGTAATTTGTTTATTTTTTGTGTCTCGTCCATGTTCGAGTAATTTTGTAAACTAAATAATTTTTATTATTACTTCAGTAATTTTACGAAAAGTATAATATTTAAAAAAAGTTGAGTAACTTCCAAGTTATTTATATTATGTATGTATATATATATATATATATATATATATATATATATATATATATATATATATATATGTATACGTGTGTACGTATTTTATTTAAATCGTTATAAGTTATGAAAATTCGCTCCAGATAGACCGCAAACGACATCTGTAAAAACTGTATAAAAATGTTATTACATTGCACCCGCACAATACGTTTTTCATAGCAGTAAAATGAAATATTTTTAAATTTCGCTTTATGCCAAAATTTTATGCCAAAATTTATTCAAAATGTGAATTTTTCCGCAAACTTGTCCGCAACATGAATAGTCTAGATCGTCAAGGAAAGTACTACACTTTCGCAGAAGACTGATTTCTAAGTACTTACTACACTCGTTTCGCGAGCGTTGAGAGCCGAAGACTCAATCCCTCTCCACTTTTTTAAGCACCGTCAGTATATGGATCAGTTAAATTCCTCACAAAACTGCTGAAAAAAGAAAGAGGATACCTTTAGATTTTCTTTTGCCGTTTCTTCTTTATTCGGACGAACCTCATTACGAAATTGTGGTAAAAGCTTGAATGTTACTGGACTGACGTTTGACAGATGAAAGGTAATAATTGCTTCTGCGAAAATAAAGAAAAATTAGAACTTGTCATTTTCGTGTCACTTAGTTTGAATGTATAGTTGTTTTGGTAAAAGATTATGAAATCGTTTTTATCAGTTTTAATATGGAATATTGCAGGTAATTCCTAAAAAATTCGATGAAAAAAAAGCGAAAACGCTGTAAATGACACAGATGTCCAACATTTGTTATTACATATTCGGGTCAGAATAAAATACTGTCTGAGTCTCTCAGTTCTAGAACCAATAGAAATTTTGTACGTTTTAGGCGTTGAAACCGTTTTTCAGTGATCACATATAATTATTTCCGAGATTTTAAGTTTTTTTTGGCTCTGGTGGTAAGTTTTTATTTTACGGTTTTTTTACCATTTCGCTTTTTGCGTCTATATTTTATATTTGTAGAATGATACTGATAGAATGAATCCTAAATATACATACATATATATGTATATTGCATTTAACATGTGGTTTCCGACATAAAAAAGGAGATGGCAAGTAAGTGGCATAAATTTTAATTTTACATACATACATACATATAGTCACGCCTGTCTCCTTATAGGATTAGGCAGAGACCACAGATCTCCATCCGTCACGATCCCGACACACCTTGCTCGCCTCCTTCACACTCATCCATCCTTCTTCTCACATTCATCGTAGCGCAACGGCTCTCTGTTCGTCGCTTCTCGCCCTCGTGGGAATCAGGACGTGACGGGTGACATCATTTTGTAACAAATTAGGTATATTAAGATTCGTCAAAGTGAATCCCACGCGTCGCAACGGAGGATGGATATCAGCCCCAGCAGAACCCCGCATGCTGAAGTAAGGCACTATAGTACCCGGGGGAGCCCGATCCCGGGACGGTCGGCACGCTTGCGACTAAGCTCGCTCCGCAACGCATCCTTTGGCACGTAGACCGTGGATGGGTGGAGAGGCAGGGGAAAGAAAATATGTATTTAGACAGGATGATAAGGATACAATACTACCGCAACGGAAGACGAGGAGTGATACGGTAGTAGCTCGGGAGGCCCGGGTCGCGTACCCGTGTAAATACATACATACCAATACCATAAATACCGGACAAGCGGCTAGGCAAAGGTACTCCCTCACCATTTTAATTGTGCTCTCCTCTAACTACTAAATAACATGAATGAAAAATTAAATAGGATATTGAAAGTCATCAAATCAATAATCATTACCAGATGAGTACGTCGCACACTTCGCTTGTCACTTGTCTACTCCAACAGTTATTGGTTCTCGGATAAACGTGACCAGACCATTGCCATCCATATTAAATATTAAAAGGGACTTGAATAATATACTTTTCATCTCACACGTTTGTTGGGAACGTACTTTAAGTACAATACTTAGGAGCAGCGGTGACGAGTGATTTATATCTCACTGCTGCTTGGGACATCTGAATGAAATGGCTTTTACATAGTTTTTATTGGAACATTAACTTTTTGTATTACAAACTTTGAAATTACTTCAAATTTTAATATAAAGGATTAAGGATATATAAATATGAGAATTTTTAAAGATTTTTGTGAAAAAAAAAATATTTTCACAGAAGATTGATATAAAACATCTACCTCTCCTTTATATAAAACATCTGCCTTTGCTGGGGGTATTAAGTGTTAAGAGAGAGGGAAGAAGGAGAAATTATCGATGAGCAAGATCTCAACGAGCGGATAGATTCTTTGGCACTGTAGAGGAATGTCCTACCTTGGGGAGTACTCCGAGAAATTGTTTAGAATAATTCAGGAAAGAAAAAAAGAAGTTTCTTCCTCTCCAAACATGTAGCGATCTAGTACGTACCTTCTTCTTTTGTCGTACCACCACTCTATGAAACCAGCTTCTTTTCGTCGATCGGTTCGGTCGGTTAGAAACCATTTTTTCAGAAATGGGGAGGATCTGCAATGAAACCTCATTGGCTGTAAAAAAAAGAAAGGGAATGTGTGAAATGTTGCGTATGAGTTGTGTACTTTTTTTTTCAATTAATACAAAATACTATAATTTAACAAAAAAAAAATGCCCAAATTCTCTTAAGACATACAGAAAAAAGGAACATTAGTTACTTTTTCTGTAAGTCCTCAAAGATTATTAATAATTCGGCTTTGGTGTTCTTAACTACCTAATTTAAAGTAATAACTTGGTTTTTATTAAAGCCCAAGCAATTTCAAATTGCAATTTTCTGTTTAAATTCGGGAAAAGTAATAAAAGTTTCATTTTTTATTAAATGTTAATAGAAGCGCGTAATTCGTCGTAGGTGTTTAAATAAATAACATTAATATTTCCGAGATTTTTTGTGTTCGTAATAAGCTACTTAGAGAAGTTTCATAACTTTTTTGTTGTCTTTATTTATTTCAAATATTATATATACCCACAATTTTAAAACTATGCTGGTGCAGCGATCCAAAATGGACCTTGCCATGCTTGCGTGCCCTGTCCTGTGCCACCCTGCCAGCAGATTTGAAGGTTGTGCAAGTCATCCTCGATCATGTCTCTTCAGCGGTACCCGGGGCGCCCCACAGGACGTCGACCAGTTGAGCGATCCACATACGCTCTCTTGACTGCGCTATACTCCCCCATGCTCTCAACACGGCCTATACGCTCTCTTAACTGCGCTATCCTCCCCCATGCTCTCAACATGGCCTAGCCAACGAAGTCAATGAGCCTTAGTCACTGCTATTTCATTGGATTGGGCCACCAGATGCTAGATTTCGGCATTTTTTCGATTACGCCAACTGCTATCATCACTTTTGGGTGGGCCCAGAATCTTTTGGAGGACTTTTCGTTTTGCAACTAGAAGTTTCTTCTTACACACAATTTTAGTTTTTCAATTTGAAAACATATTCACGGATATATATTTAATCTAATAATTGCTATTAATTTGTGTGTGAAGTGAGAAGTGACACATTTTTATTTATTCTCTTACTATGTAAAACATAATAGTACTGTGAATATTGTAAAAATTAATAAATCTTAGTAAATAAAAAATTATTATTACTTTTTTTGAGACGCGAAATACAAATAATATGGTATGAAGCTTGATATTTAATTCAAAGACTATATTATTATTGTTCATATTTTGCTTTGAAACTGTAATTTATTAGTTGTAACTAGAATAAGTAATTTAAAATATCTTTATTGTATATATATATATATATATATATATATATATATATATATATATATATATATATATATATATATATATATATATATATATATATATATGTATATATATGTATATATACACATAAAGGCATATTACTTTCTTGTTTTGCAATGGATACGCTTCCATGGACTGAAATAAAATAAACCGAAAACTCAAATCAAATAAAGACAACTAAGTAAATCACAGTTTAGTATTATCGAACCAACCTGCAGATTTGTCGCTGACCTAAAACTAAAAGGGACTGACTTAATGGATATAAAGGACACTCCTTAATATTGAATTACGCTTCTAACTTTAGGGACTTTTAAAACAAGTGAAGCTAACGTGTACTGGCTGTAAAGCAAAGATGTCGCCCGGTATATCGAGGCAAAAAAGCGAAAACGTAGTAAATCGCAAAATGAAAACTTACCACTAGAGCTAAAAAAACTTAAAATTTCAGAAAAAATTGTTTCAACGGTATACAAAAAATTTATTGGTTGTAGAGCTGTGAGACAGACCATTCGGTGTAGTATTCTTTTTCTGATCGAATACGCAATATATTTTTTTTAAACATGTGTCATTTACAGCGTTTTCACTTTTGCATATTGATATATTAGTATAAATAATAATAATAACATTAACGAGATCGATGAATTTTCTGTTAACCGTTTATCCTAAATTCGAGATCTATTTCAGAATGATAACAAGGCACAAATAATTAAATTGATATGTATTAAATAAACTGTAAATGTAAGGATTGTTTGTTCGATTGATAAATTTAAATGTTACAAAACGAATAACAACATAAATAAAAATGTTTTATTGAACACAGATAGATATACTTCATGGATCTTTTATTATTTATTGCATAATTTTCTAGAGAGAATGTTGCAGTCTAGACAATTCTACGTCCTACCAGGGAAGAATGTGAATTCAATTTTTGCATAGAAAATAATTATTATTTAGTTTCTAAAATTAGCAAACTGTTTTAAAACTAAATATTATATTTATTAAAAAAAGGTTTTAATTATTTTATAACAAATAATGTATAAATGTTCATAACAGCACTTTAAGTGCTGTAATAAACGTTGGAAAAGGAAAATCACTGACATAATCCTTTAAGGTAGAAAACTGATGAGATGATGATGACAACTAATTTTTGGAGAATCAATGAACTTTTGAGTAAACGAATGCTGGAATAGAGATCCTGTCGCTGAAAAAGTATTGTCAAAATATCTCATATAGTGTCATCAATAAAAGTATAACGAATAAAAAACTGAAAACACTACCCAAATGGTCCCGGGACCAGTATTCGATAAAGCTGTTAAAACCAATGGGCTATCAGCATTAACATCTTCGAATCAATCTACCCAAATGGGCAGATTGTACAGTGCATAACAGAAAATGACCCTTGTTCATTTTGTGTTAAAAATGTATACCCCGAGACGTTAAAGGAAAAATCGCCATTCCAACATCTTTTATATGTTTCTCTTACACTTCCTTTAAAATAAATCAAAATATAATAATAATAAATGTGCGTAAAAAACTAAGCTATTACTTCAAATTGTATACTTAAGAACACCGGTTGCGATCCATCTCCAAGTTTTATGGACGAAAAGAGATCCAAATTTTTATACTTAACGATTGTAATTTGATTTATAACGTGTAAAGTTTATTATTTTGGTATCCACTTAGTTTTAAAGGATTTAGGACATAATAATCATCAAAACATATGTTGTTTTAAAAAATTATACGTATTCAAATCTATTTTTATACATTCAGATTATTAGGAAGTAAGCTATTTATTGTAGAGACTAATATAATATATAATAGATATAATACTTACATATATTACCGAAGATCTTAATTGCTTACTGGCTAATTTCCTTCTTTACCAATCAATGGTCGCCGGTTCGATTTCTGCATCGGGATAAATATGTGTGTTATAACAGGAGTTTGGGTGTCCTTTCCAATTCGTCTTGAACAACCGTGGTGGGTTAATGTCATACCTAAGAAGTCAGTAAGCCCCTGTTTAGTTTTGAGTTTAGAGTTTTTTCATAAATTTATGCATGTGGTGCCATAAATGTTAAGACTCACTCCCTACTTGGCACTCATTTAACATGTAACGTTAAAGGAGTAAGAAGACGGGTGATAAATAGACGCATATTTATGTTAAACAGGACTCCACTTCCTTTAGTTCAGAGAGCGAATTCTTCACCACCGCATCAATTGGGTGATCAGAATGTATGTATCCTTATAAAACAATATGTCATTCATAGCGTATTATATTTCTATATTTTTTTTATATAATATATATTTTATAAGTTAGACATGAAGTTAAATAGTAAAGTTATTTTATAATATATAAAAATCTGTCTATCATTTTTTTTAAATATATCAGAGTAATTTTTGATTTATAAATAATTTTTACTTTAACCTCGTTGTTTATAAATATATATCTAACTAGCGTGTTCATTAAAATGTTTAATGTGAATGTCAACATAATTATTTAATTAATTTTAAATAATTATTTTTTAAATGTTAAATCAAGTAAATATCTACTTAATAAATTATGTCACCTGCATATCTGCGTTAGCTTTGGGAGTGTACTCCTCGGTAAGAGTTAGTCTATGAATATTAACATACATTACATTTCTGCATTTCAAATAAATTCGTTCTGTTGGAAATATTTAAAAGGAATATAAATAGAAGTCCAAATGGAGAATTTCAATTTTTAATATATTTGTTGATTATTTTAAGTTTTACGTTGCGTTCAAAACAATTTATAATTACGATTTTTAACTATTTTCCTGTTCTTAAAAGGAATATCGTTGGTGCTTACATTCAGAGTTCTTTATTGAACCAATGACGGTACAATTAAAATGGAAATTGAGTTAGCTCAATTTTATTCATTGATTTTGCTTAGAAATTCGCTTTCGTAAAATTGTATGCTAGTTATTTATCCTTATAATTTTTAAATTATATATGTCACGTATGTGTTAATTTATTTCTTTTTTATGGAATTGACAGTTGGTTGAGTGGCGGAAACCAATTGGCTTTCGCCTGCGAAATCAATGGTCTTGAGTACGATCCGGTCGGTCCTGAATCAGGATAAATATATGTACGACTTACAGATATTTATTCCGAGTCTGGTTACCCCACCCATCTGCATTGCACACACTTGGTGGGTTAATGTTTGTTGTTTCAAAAATGTTGAGGGAGGGGGGGAACATAAAAAAAGCAAACACGAGCAAGGGGGTTGTTATAATTGCCAACGTCCACGAAAATCTATGAAACTGTTAAAAGCAAACACGAGCAAGGGGGTAAGTTGATTGTAAGAGTTACAATTGCCGACGTCCATGGATATCTGTGAAACTGTGAAAACAAACAAGAGCATGGGGGTAACTTGATTGTGTTATAATTGCCGACGTCCACGGATATCTGTGAAACTGAAAAGCAAATACGAGCAAAGGGGTAAGTTGATTGTAAGTGTTATAATTGCCGACGTCGACGGATATCTGTGAAACTGTAAAAAAGCAAACACGAGCAAGGGGGTAAGGTGATTGTAAGTGTTATAATTGCCAACGTCCACGAAAATCTATGAAACTGTTAAAAGCAAACACGAGCAAGGGGGTAAGTTGATTGTAAGAGTTATAATTACCGACGTCCATGGATATCTGTGAAACTGTGAAAACAAACAAGAGCATGGGGGTAACTTGATTGTGTTATAATTGCCGACATCCACGGATATCTGTGAAACTGAAAAGCAAACACGAGCAAGGGGGTAAGGTGATTGTAAGTGTTATAATTGCCAACGTCCACGAAAATCTATGAAACTGTTAAAAGCAAACACGAACAAGGGGGTAAGTTGATTGTAAGAGTTATAATTGCCGACGTCCATGGATATCTGTGACACTGTGAAAAGCAAACACGAGCGAGGGGGTAAGTTGATTGTAAGAGTTATAATTGCCGACGTCCATGGATATCTGTGACACTGTGAAAAGCAAACACGAGCAAGGGGGTAAGTTGATTGTAAGAGTTATAATTGGAGACGTCCATGGATATCTGTGACACTGTGAAAAGCAAACACGAGCAAGGGGGTAAGTTGATTGTAAGAGTTATAATTGGAGAAGTCCATGGATATCTGTGACACTGTGAAAAGCAAACACGAGCAAGAGGGTAAGTTGATTGTAACAGTTATAATTGGAGACGTCCATGGATATCTGTAAAACTGTGAAAAGCAAACACGAGTAAGGGAGTAAGTTGATTGTAAGTATTATAATTGCCGACGTCCACGGACATCTGTGAAACTGTGAAAAGCAAACACGAGCAAGAGGGTATGTTGATTGTAAGTGTTATAATTGCCGACGTCCACGGATATCTGTGAAACTGTGAAAAGCAAACACGAGCAAGGGGGTAAGTTGATTGTAAGTGTTATAATTGCCGACGTCCACGGACATCTGTGAAATTGTGAAAAGCAAACAAGAGCAAGGGGATAAATTGATTGTGTTATAATTGCCGATGTCCGTGAAACTGTGACAATAATAAAAGGAAGCTTTCTGTTATTATTACACTTAATTGGTACGTTTTTGTGGTACCAATGGCTCGTCCTATAGAGTCTATTACTGTACTGATACTTAAAGGTTGTAAAACTCGAGTTTTAATGATCCACTGTCCCTAGTTCTGTTTGCACAGCCCGCAAAGCCGTAGGGCTTGAGTCAATATTAACATTACCCTATTCACCGTTTCATTGCGGGCCTTTCTAAACTCAGACAGCTGTAATGACTCGATTACGTAAATTACAGAGCACATACTTTAACACAGATTCTAAACTAATGCAATGAACACATGCAAAGTTTTTGAACATCTAAAACTAATTTTTTTCGTGTCTATATATCTTGATGGGCACGTCTCCTTCTCTTTTGGAGAAATGAACATTAATCCACTACAGATATCTAAGGTGGATTGGTGGGACACGTTTATTCAGAATACATACGCGTAGACCATGCATATAGTTATCCCAATGTTTTCCACATTGGGATAACTATAAACTATCAAACTTGCGAATTTTCTACGCAAGCGGTAACTTTGCCACGGTCCCTAGATGAAGATAAGTTATTAAAATTACAGCCATCTATTGACCCGCATCGTCTAGGTTGTGTAGCCACTCATATCACTTCCCTCTTTTTATCTTACATAAGCAACTCATCTGTAATGAACCGCATGCTTAATATTTGTAAAAACGGTAGGTATCTTTTGTATATTAAAATAATTATAATTATATTTATTTATATAATAGTTATTTGTCTAGTAGCATGAATGGGCCGACTAGCGCGCGGAAGTACCACACTCCCGCAGAAAACCGGCTTCTAAGTGTTAGCTTAGCTATGGCACTTCGTCCGGTCGGCGTTTGAGTTCCGGAGGCCCAACCCTCCTGGGCTTCCCTCTTCCTTAAAGGCCGGCAACAATTCGGCACTGCCTATGGCACTGCGGATGTCTGTGGACGGCGTTGATTGCTTTCCATTAGGTGACACGCCTGCTCGTTTGCCTTCCTATCCCCAAAAAAAAACAAAATATTTTCAGTAAAATAATAAAATATAATACTTGCAGTAAAATATTTTTATCAATTTGTTGAGACTTTTTGAGATTTTTTCATCGTATGAATTAAAGAAACCTGAAGTTGACGCTGTAGTAAGTATTTAACAAGCTTGGAGGTTTGTTTGATTGCTCTGAATGAGCAATTAAAACTTTTATACTGAATTTAACTTCAATTTAAATTCCTTAAACGATTTGAACTTTAATGTTAAGTCAATTAACATTGTGATTTAGCAATTTTGCGTTTTTTTTGTATAACATTCTTGGTGAGTTTTGAAGTTCGTCATAGGTAGTTCATCTAAACTCTGAAATGTGACTTCTATATTATAATTAAGAGTTTAATATTTTGAATTTTAAAATTAAACATGAAATATAGAACTAGCTACTTGTAAGTTTCTACTTCTGCTTGGAGTATTTTAATATTACATATTGTAAGTTAAAAGAGATAATAAGTGATCAAGTGAAATATGCTAAATTGACTTGTGAATTTTAAGAAACAGTGAGAAAGCATTCTGTGTCTTAAGATTTTCCGTTGTCACGGTAGGCTACATTTTAATTTAGAACCTGTATCTTTTGTTTTCTTTG
The DNA here is from genome assembly GCA_031353405.1 of Baronia brevicornis. Classification (NCBI taxonomy): domain Eukaryota; kingdom Metazoa; phylum Arthropoda; class Insecta; order Lepidoptera; family Papilionidae; genus Baronia; species Baronia brevicornis. The sequence continues at coordinate 34,735 of JASFAT010002265.1, read as the reverse complement.
ATTGAATATATCTGCAAAATAACGTAGGTAGACGTAGGAAAATAATGAAGCTAATAACTATCATTAGAAGATAAAATAATGGTTATCTTCTAATGATATTAATATAATATTTTACTATTAGAAGATAAAAAATTGAGTTGAAAGAAACGTCATATCAATATCAATACAAGCGTAACGGGGCCAACTGCTGTCTTCCTAAAAATTGAGGGTGTAACCTTATTACACGCTCGGCGAGTTTTTTTATATACATATAAACATATAGATTATATTTTATTATACATAAAGACGCGACGGCCCATATACTAATATTTGTTCCTATCTTTGACTCTTTTGGTACCCACGAAGATAGGAATGCACCTTTTAATGCCAGGAACTACACCTTATTGCTATGTATGGATATCTTTTATCGATAGTTTTACGTATTTTTATGTGTTTTATAGTTTTTGAAATTTTTGTTTAATTCACATAAAAGTAATTAATTGATTACATGGGTCATGTCTTGCTGCAACTTGATTATGATGGGAAAAGTCGCGGGCAAACGACAAGTTGGTCGGAGAAGGAAGTCATGCTAAATAGTAGTAAGTTGTAATATCAGGGAGTGGACAGGAATAGCGAGTACTCCAGAAATGCTGCACCTCGCGAAGAAAAGTTGTGCTGAATTGGCTGCCAACCTTCACTAGTTGTAGAAAGACTCTTAGAAGAAGAGGAAGATAGTTATACTCTACGTAGAAAATTAAGTTAAAAACAAATTACTCATTAGCCCAGGGCTAGATTGTAAATACACCGCGACTTTTTAATTACCTGAGAAAATTAAGTAATATATTCAGTTATCGATATACATTAAATTTGGCGAAGAAAAGAAACTTTTATTTTTATAAAATATTTATTAAAAATGTCCTTAATATACACCAAAAATCTTGCTAATTCAAATAGACATCATTATCATTCCAATATGAACTGCACCCAAACCAACCTAATTTGGTCGCGTAATATTTACAGGGTTTCTTTGAAGTCTCATAAAACAATATTTTTGTATGAACGCTATAATATTTGAATGTTTCTTACTGACATACATATTTTTACAAACGCGAATTTTAGTTTTCTCGGGTAATTAAAAAGTCACGGTGTATAATGAGAAAAAAAAAATATTATTTCAGAAGCCATACTTTAGCTTTATTGAAAATAGCAAAAAAATATTTATTTCATACATGTGTGATGGTAAATACTTAAAGAATAATAAATCTAACGAAAAGAGTGTGGACGGCCGCGGTAGTTGTACATGTGAACGCCCAAACCGTATGTTGTTGACACGCCATTATTTACGACGCTGGTTCACTTATTAAATACAACGTTACTACAAATATTGTCGTCATATAATAAAATACTATATTTCTAAGAAAGGGATTTTAAATTTTGATTCAAATAGTCTTGAATTCTACATACCCTCTCTTTTAGTTTTAGTTAAGGCCATTCCCAGGAGCTTAAATAAAAAATAAAATACATTTAGAATTGATTTGGACTTTAACTTTGCCTCAATTACGCATCTTTTAAATTAATTTTTATGGCATAGACAGGCAGACGAGCAAGCGTGTTACCTGAAGTAAAGCAATCAACGCTGCTCATAAACATCCGCAGTACCATATACAATAATAAATTTAAGTGTATAAGTGTTGCTGGCCTTTAAGAAAACTGACATTATGGAAGGGAGGAACAGGAGGGAGAGGAGGTGGTGGAAGGGGGGTTGGGTCTCCGGATCTCAGCCGCTATAAGCGTTGGTGGCCTTTAAGAAAATTGACATTATGGAAGGGAGGAAGGGGAGGGAGAGGAGGAGGGGCAAGGGGGGTTGGGTCTCCGGATCTCAGCCGTTCACCGGACGAAGCGCGGTAACTAAGCTACCACTCCGACGCCGGTTTTCTGCGGGAGTGTGGTACTTCCCTGGGCGAGCCGTCCCATTCATGCTACAGACAAATAACATGCAATTCTTGACAAAGTATTCGTTTGCAGCGTGACTCTAACATTAATATGAATAAATTACATTTAATTAGGGTGTTATTTTTCCTTTCAACCAGATCAGCAGAGTTTATAAAGAAAGTTTTAGAGTAAAAGTTGCTTTAGAGTAGTGTGCAAACGTTATTAATTCTGTTAATGTACCGATAGAGTTGAATATCTATACCATAAGATTCAATTATTTCAGTTTACCCCACACGCTTCTGCAATGTCTATGATACTACGAATGCCTGTGATGTGATTACTTTTCATGTCTAATGAGACATGCCTGCTCGTTAGATTTCCTATCGCATAAAAAAACACAGTTTACTCCCCTTAAAAAAACCTATATCTATGTATCTAATATCTAATACTATACTATAGTATTCAACTATTATGCTATATATGTATTACCTTGTAATCTCTTTAAAAAGAAGTGATTTTTTAATATACGTGATTTTTTTATGAAAAAAAAAAGGCAAACGAGCAAGCGGGTTACTTAGTGATAAGTGATTACTGCAACACATGGATATCTGAAATACTAAAGGCTCTGAAAATAAAAATTCCAATCACTTTCGATCATATGTCTATGTTATGTTAATATAATCACTCAGATGTCATAAGTTGACAGCCAATTGGCTCAGTGGCGGGGCGCCCCGCTCACGGTGTCAATGGTCACACGTTCGATCTCCGCATCAAGATAAATATATTTATGGCCTACAGATATTTATTACGAGCCTGGTAACTTCGCCATTCCGCATTGAATAAGCGTGGTTGGTTAATGTTCGTTTCTCGAGATATAGAGAGGCCTATGCTCCAGCAATGGGACTAATTCGAAGTTAAGAATCGACAAGAGTATGGTTCTACCATTATACCGTCGCCTCCATGCACCAAAAATACATTTTTGTGATTTCTTGTCAAGGGATTTTGACAATAAATTCTTTGGAGCTCGATTCTAATAAATATAGTAATCAATATCATGAAATAATTTTCAGTAGGTACGAAATAAAAGGTAGATTTTAAATTAGTAACAATCCAAACGAACGAAGTATTAAGTGTCCAGCAGATGAATTATAATTCTAAAAATTTTACTAATTTATGACTCTCTCCGACGTCCCAAATTACTCTGCGAAATTTTTCTCTTCCCGCTAATTTTGACAGTGACACCTTACTTTTTAACCTAATTGTTACTCCGGGGAAAATGAAATTAAGGTGAAAATAAGAATTATTTCAGTTTACCTCATATACTTCTGCAATGCCTATGATATGATTACTTTCCATCATTAGACATACCTACTCGTTTGCCTTCCTATCGCATAAAAACACAGTTTACTCACCTAAAACACAGTTTACACCCTAAATAATTCTTAATAGGAGGCAACCTTCCTATGGTGTTTTATATGAGTATAGATAGCGTAGATTGCTTTCCTTGATGCGATACCCTTGCTGGTTTGCTTTGCTGTTTCACTAAAAGAACATAATTTTGTATTACTTATAATAAACTTTGTTGAAAAAAGAAACAGGACTTATTCTATAAATAAGTTATAAAATGTCGGTTTGACATAACTTCTCTTGTCACGCTTGTGGAAGAATATTATGTGTATAACGGTACCAAAAACTCTGTCCATATACTACTATCCATAAAGGCTGTAGTGAACTTTAATTTTTTCGAATTTAATCATTGAATGTTATATTTTCTTACATATTAGCTTGAAACCTTATAGAGAAATCCCACTTAGAAAATTGCTTGTGTCCATCTAAGCTTAATTAACGCATTTAGTGTTTTGAAAATGTACAATAATTATTAAAAATTGTGACATTTGACATTTTATTTACAAGTCACTAAAGTAGTAGTGCAATGTTTTCAGTATTGCTGATACCAAAGTAAAACATTGTACCGAATGAAAGTTGGATTTATTTATGACCTCTGTAGTGTATACTTTACATGGATAGCCACTCATGTGAAAATCAATTCCGTAACCTTTGGCACCAGGAGAAAACACTTAGTAATTGCACTGTTTGGGCCACTTGGCAGCAGATCTTCAATCACGGTGCCAAATGGCGTGCGTGGTGCCTTAAATATGTCTGAGAATTTCAGGAAATGAATATTTATGATAAATATCAATTTAGTAATTCATCCGAACTGTTTAATACCATAATTAAGATAAGACAACCATTTCATAAATGTAACTAATGTAAATATTTCATATAATAAAAATAAATGGTTTTTAAAGATTAGGAAAATTTTACCTAGTCACTATCATATTTCATAAAAATAATGGTGTTGTCCATTTTTGGCAAATGATATAAAAAAATAATTAATCACAAATACTTATTACTATTATTGGATTGTTCTTCCACAATCATCCTCCTTATTATATTCAACAATCATCTTTTAAATTTTATAAAATTTACGTATTATATTCCTAGTGGTAGAGCCACGCTCCAGACGAATACGTTGTCAAGAATGGCATATTATTTGCCTGTGGCATGAATGGGCCGGTTCGCCCGGGGAAGTACCACACTCTCGCAGAAAACCGGCGTCTGAGCGGTAGCTTAGCTACGGCGCTTCGTATAGTGAGCGGTTGACTTTCGGAGGCACAAACCCCTCCCCTTTTCCCGCCCCTTCCTTACAGTAATGACACTGTTTAAAGGCCGGCAACGCCTAGGGTACTGCGGATGTCTATAGGTGGCGTTTATTTCTCTCCATCAGGTGACATGCCTGCTCGTTTGCTTTCCTATCCCATAAAAAAAAGCGTAGAGTCCTGGAGTGGAAACCACGTTTTGCCCCCCGGCTAGATGGTGCAACAATCTGCACAGGTCTCCTGGCAAAAACCGAATGCGTGAAGCCGAAGATAGGGCTAGGTGGCCCTTTTCGTGGGAGGCCTATATGTAGTAGTGGACTGTCGCAGGCTGTTGATGATGATATAGTTTACAAATGATGTATGATGCTGAGATATTATGTGCATCTGCACTGTTCTGAGTATTGTAGATGTTCATGAGTGGCGGTGATTAAATACTATGAAGTAACCCACTTGCTCTTGTGCCTAGCTATTCCATAAAAATATATAATTGAAGTTTTTGCCGGTTCTCTCCGGCTTCGCCGGTACAGTTGGTATAAAACTCTATTTTATACTAACTGGCTATTACCCGGCATGTATTGTAATACTATCACGACGTACTTGGCACCATTTTTTACTAATTTTTGTTGTAAAAGATGGTATTGTAAATATTGTATTAATTGTAATACTATAAGAATGATAATATTAATATTGAACCTTATGGAGCGTGCTAACTAGCTCAAAAACGAATTAGTTTAATTGCAATCCAACAAATGCTTAATAGCGCACCTAAGACAAACAATGAAACTTTCATTTTTTAGCATAAAAACAAGTTTTTTATCTGATTTCTTTACATGAATGTTTAGAAATATTTTTTATGTTTATGTTTAGTTCCTACTGGCCACGGGTCGGTTCCTACTCTACGGCCACGGGTCTCCTCATTTCTCAAGGAACGGACATTTATCCACCATGCTTTGTCTAATGTAGATAGATGGAGTAATTGGACATAAATATTTGTAGTATATATATATATATATATATATATATATATATATATATATATATATATATATATATATATATATATATATATATATATATATATATATATATATATATATATATACTATATTTATCTTGATATTTAACATTGACTAAACTTACTCAATTTTTGTAAGTAGTGATAGAATGGATCAAAAGAAAATAAATTCTTAAGGTTTAAAATATAAACTACACAGAGAGACTGAACTATAAATAAAACAAGCGTTAATGTTCGCTGGACACGCAATTCTATTTCTAATTAAATATTCATTATATTATACTATACAATAGCGATACTTTTATATTCTTGTTTGAGTAAATATATTTTATATTCTCATAGGTCATTGCTTTTTAATTATGATACATTTCTTTGCTTTGATGGAAATTAGCTGTAACTATTATGGCAGTGTCAAGTAAAATAATATTAATTAATCTAGTAATGTAAATTCAGCTTGTCACAAAACGTTTTGATAGAATAGCGGCCATTTTATTAAAACTTGCATTGACTTTTACATTTTTAATTCTTGTATGTTGTGTTTTACGTGTACAATAAAGTAGTAAATAAAAAATAAAAAAAGTTTTAGTTTATTTAAGTTCAAAAGACACGGTACGTACATTTATTCATTTCACTTGCTTTTATCTTTCATCTAATATGCTTTTATCAAAGCATGTAAAGTAAAACGCTACCATAGTTGATGAATAAAACTTATAATATCATGAGATTATAAAAAAGAAACAAACACAACGATACTGATATAACTTAGCGGGAAATATATTATTTACAATTAAATATTATATATATAATAATTTTGTAAATAAATCTTCATTATTGTTGAGAAATCAAAATGAATATGCATATATTGGGCTTCTTTTGCAAAAATTAAGCAGGCTTTAGATTCGTTTTTCTTATATTTAGTCCTCGTACATACAACAGAAAAGGAAAAAAGAAAGTTAAAGAAGGGACTCTCGGCCCCTGCATTCACCCTAAGAAACGTAACACGGAGTAATACCACTATGTAAAGCCGATATTGAGCAAGTTAGGTATTTCCCGGTCAAAACGGCTCATTCGTACGTGGCTCCACCGCGATTATTTTCATATCAAAATGCTGTCAAATCATTTCCACTTTAACATAAAAATATACCATACGTACCAGTACGTAATTTTTATAATGGAATAGTCCCTAGCGGAAACTTTTTATTAATTCCGATTCGGAACACGTATTAAATCAGACTTCGTATTTGGGTCAGAGCGGCCTCGCCATGGCTCCAGAGAGGCGCCGCAGACAAATATGAGTGAACAAATTAGAGTTGTGAAAATAGTCATCCCTGCGAATGGCAGTGGCAAAGCAATGAAAAAAGCCATTTTCGCGTTTCCACAGGCTCACAGGACCAATTTACATGTTTGTGTTGTTTATTGTGACCGCGATATGACATCAATTGCGGCTGTTGAATCTTTATGAGGCCTTTTGTTTAGTGAATGGCATATTAAAATAAACAGAAGACGCTTCTACCCCCTATTGCTGAGCAGCAGAATTTGTTCTTTGATAATTTAAAATAAATTAATAAATAAAATAAAATATAAATAAATAAGCCTTTTATTCTTTGCAAGAGCATTACAAAAATAACTAATTTAGTTATTTTTGTAATGCTCTAGCAATTATAGGTTATTAATTTTCTCATTTAATTAAGTTATTGTTTATGTATTGTTTGTGCTTAGTTAAGAAGTTAAGTAGTCTGCAAAAACTCTTCCGCAGGTGAAGACCTCCTCCAAAGAAGCCCATTTATCTCTATTTTGAGATATTTGCATCCAGTTCCGCCCGATTGTTTTACTTATATCGTCCGCCCATCTCAAAAGCGGTTTTCCTGTGTCGTTTTCCATTTGGGCCTCTCCATGAAGTCAACTTTTTTGTCCAATGCTTATCTGTCAGTCTTGCTACATAAATGGCATATTAAAAGTAACAGAATACACTTCTACCCTATATGGGAGAGCCGCAAAATTTCTTCTTTAACAATTTAATATAAAAAGGTTTTTCGTGTGCTTCTTGTTTCTACAAATATATAATAATAAAAAAAAATTTTCTATTGAATAAATAGATATAATATAAAAAAGATTTCATTTTTAATGTTTTGAATTAATTTGTGTACCAGCCTTTGTTATTTCTTTTACCTAACTTAACACGAACTGTCCTTGTGTTCTATAAGGCGAATAACATTGTGTTGCTCGGAGTAATAAAAATATTATTACTCGTCTGAACAAATTATGTAAATCAGATTGTAAGCGCTCGCTAACAAGGTACAATGCCGGCGAAGACTGCTTCTAAATTCAATCTTTTAAGATGTCCCTAAATTGGTCTTTATGTTTGTAGTATATATTACGTAATTGAATCAATTTTTATGTCTTAGACATAAATCGAATATAGTCCTAAATATAGCCGTACTCAACCTTTTTTTTCTCGAAATAAAGGCAATTAAGTTTTTAACTTTAAATACTACTAGCAAAAACAAGAATAATTCGACCGTATTTATATTAAATTATAGGTCGAATAATCCTTGTTTGAAAGTAAAAGTTAAAGTTGTGAACCTAATCGGAACCAGCTATCCATCCAAGCTATCAATCCAGCGGTGTTTCTGAACAGATACGATATTGAAACCTTTAAAAAACAAGCCTACACTTTTCTTAAAGGCCGAAAATTCCTATGGCACGGATGGGCAGCGTTTATTGCTTTCCGTCAGGTGACACGCCTGTTCGTTTGCCTTCTTATCCCATTAAAAAAAAATTCTGCCACTGGACACCCTTTACATATTAATAATTATTTTAGGCCCTCTCCGATAATCAGACCTTTTGACTCCACTGAGGGGCCTTTGTATCACTTTTAATTCCTCCTCTGCAGTCCTAATGAGTCTTCTACATTTTAGCGGTGTTTAAAGATCGAGGAGCAGCGTTCGTCGCCGAGGTATTTTTCATTGTTGTCGTTCTTCTCAGTTCCTCTCCTCCTTACAGGTCTTTGCTCGCGAGTTCTTCTGACGAAATTGTTAAAGACCAAGAGTCAATAACGCCAGTCCGCGGGCAAAAAAGGACTATTTCAGCGAAAAGAACAAAAAAGTATTTTTTTTAAATATTTATGTAATAAATGAATTCAAAAACTGATAAAAATGAATTTAATATTTGTGATAAGATTTACTGTAATAAATTATTTTTTAGCATATTTTCTTGACCAGCTATGCCGTTTTACTCTTTTTTATACAGCCCATATTTTATGTTCCACTGCTGGATATGGGGTCTACCCATTTCTAATAGAATGAATATTAGCCGGGCACCTTGACTCAAATTAATTAAATATTTATTTTGAGTCAGAAATAAATAGATATTTATTATGAGTCGTCGAATGCTATATTGAGATAAATATTAGGTCGGGGCAAAAGTATTTTCGTATTGTTCATGCAAAGGAAAATATTTTTTTTAGGTATAATTTTTTATTTATTTATAATATGTATGTGCCGTTTTGATCGATGACTTGTTACCATCTTGTGGGTAGTGCCATGATCCCATTCCTGTAGAAATGTTGAGATTTTTGATTAACAAAATCTGATAGGTAGTGTTCACAGTGTTCTTTTGAGGTTAGTTTTATGCTTCCTAAAGAGTTCTGAAATGACCGAAACAGGTGGAAATCTGATGGAGCAAGGTCAGAGCTATACGGAGGATGCATCAACACATCCCAGCCAAGCTCTCTCAATTTTTGCTGCGTGGCTATAGATGAGTGCGATCTGGCGTTGTCATGGTTTCTCTCAGTGAGATCATGTGATACCCAAATGTCAAGTTTTTTCTTGTACCCAGACTTTCGTAAATGACGTAAAACTGTTTTATGATCAACATCCAGTTCTTCAGCAATGTCGTAGCTACTAATATGTCGATTTTGCTCCACTTTCTCAAAGATGGCACTGATTTTATCTGCGACAGTGCGTCCAGAGCGAACCTCATCTTTCACACTAAAATTTACAGACATAAAACGCTTGAACCACATTTGTGCTACTCTTATTGATACCGCATTAGGTCCGTAAACCGCACAAATTTTATTCGCGACGTTCGTCGCATTTTTACCTTTTTTGTAATAAAACTTTAAAATGTACCGAATTTCTTCGTTACATACGTTCATTTTGCTTGCTTGAAAAACAATTGAAAAATTGGCGGGAACTAGTTTTTTTTTATTTGTTGCATCTTCAGAATGTTACATTTAACGGTGTTAAAACCAGCCAGTTACATTCAGTACAGCCAAAGAGGTTTGATTACTAATAATACATTCAAAATACGAAAATACTTTTGCCCCGACCTAATATGTCCTACGCCTTTAGGATATATTACATATGTTTATCTCGATATAGCAATCAAACCCGCGACCATTACTTCTTTACGATATGCAGGTATTTAAACAGAAGAACATTCTTGAGTTACACAGACTTGCTTTACGTGTCGTGATAAGAATTGAAACTCGGATTTAAGTTTAAATTTAATTTTTCAACCTAACAGAGTTGTAACTTCCGTAACGTGACAGGTCACCAGCTAAATTTAACAGATGAACTCAACTAATGAACATTGTTCATACGTCTTACAATAACATACAGTCTGTACTGAAAAACAATTATCATTATCACGAAATTTCCTTTTATCACGAGAAACTATACTTATATTTACTAAATTCCCATTATTCAATTCATTTATACACATCTAAGATAAGTAAGTAACATACAAAGATATATTTTTTCAAATGAACGAAACTAACTTTGGCCGATGTAAAGATATTATAAGAAAAATATTTACGGTGGAAGACATTATGGAAAATACTATAAATCTGTATTGGAAAAAAAGAATATATTATATTAATTTTATTTTAAGAACGAATTATAAATACAAGACAATTACAAGATTTAATCTTTTGGTAACAAAAATTATAAGAAAAACTATTGAAGGTCAACAATTATCAATTTACCCTTTCACGTCTTAAAGTATACATTAAGTTAAAAGTCTAATGACATTTACTTCAAAAGCTAATACGTTAGAAATAGGAAAGGCACAGTTGAAATATAAAATTTATTGCTGACTCCCCTAACTATGTACGACTCTTTTCAATTTGCAAGATCGATATGATTATGTTATTGAAAAATATTCTGAAGATACAGTTTCCAAAGTAAGTTTAATAGTTTACGTACTTTTTGTAGTACTATACGTGTATACTAATTTAGAAGAGTACCGATTATAACTCGATTAAAATGCAATTTCGACATATTTCTTTCATTTAACACAAGAATCAATTTTTAAATTATAGTAAAATTAATTTTGGCACATCTCAAATATTATATAAAATATAAATAATTTATTTTTTAATCAACGGAACAATCATTTGTTTTAAATTTACCATCAAATTTATATCTCTAATGTTCAATCAGTTTTGTCCAAGATTACCTTACACGTCTATACATCTACTTCCTAAATTTATGTGCGTATTGACAGTTATACTTCTAAGTTACGTACATAATTGTAAGAAAATATGTAGGATTCATTTATACTGAGAAAAATATTTTTATTTTTAAAAGGGGTAATATTCAGTATGTGAACTTTGGTTCTGTTTTAGGTACATATATTATTTTATTCATCAATATTTTAAATTACATCTCTCTACTTATTTTTGTAATTGATAATACAAATATTTTTAGGAAAACTGAACTAGATACATGTTGCTAATGTAATCGTTTATATATATAAATAGCTAAACTTCAATGATTTGAAACCTGTACTTAAGTAATTCTTACGTTTCAATTGACAAAATATCAAGGAATACACCACATCAACTAAAACTACCCTCATTACAACGCGCTATAATTCGTTGAGGTTTTTTGACAATTTTTTGTATACTTTTATAACGGATAACAAGTTAACAGCAAGCACCGCACTAATTATTAATTAAATATAATAATGAAGTGAAAACTCTATAGTAGTTCTCGTAGAAAACATTCACCCCAACAAATTGACTAGTACTAATACTTAAATAATAATTTTCTAAGTACATCTTTATTTTATAAAGGTCCTTGTACGAAGTTTTTGAACCGGCCGCGATTAATACAAGAACTTATTCACTGAAGGTACTGTAGGGTTATTGTCAAATAAAAACTATTCATGTTCTTCTTCACATACACTGCTTCGGCTGTTTGCGAATATTGTTTTCAAAAATAGCACTATTAAGTGTCTGATTTTCAACATTTATTTTTATTAAAAATATTCACCGTCGAGCCACCGAGTTCAAACTTCACTTTCTCTAAACGAAATAAGACATAAGGAGAAATAAATGGAAATAAAATAAGTTGTTTCTAGACGACGCGTACATCGCCTAGATATAAACTTCGTGGTGTTGCTGCGGCCGGCCCTGCCTTGACTAGGAGCCACATTCTGATAACTCCACTGCATCGCCTGCTTCGGGCTTCGACGTGTCAATTTTTCGCCGTTCAGCAATAACTATTCTGATACTTTCTTCTTCGCTTATTGGTCGATCAGTTGATTCGGGTGTCAAGTGAGATCGACTTGATCCATGGCTAATGTCGCTGTTTGCAGCGGACTCTGTTGAAGATCGTCTTTTCGATCCTGTTAGTCTAAGACTTTGACGTGTTGAGGGGACAGCAAGCAGAACCGGTGCTGGCCTTAATAGTCTCGCTTCTTCACCTCTTAGGGAGTTTCTTTTGTCTACTCGTTGTCTTCGATTGTTTGCAAATGAATCTTTTCTTGGAGGACTTCCCGGTTCTAAATCTTCAATGTCATCGGCGTCAATGAAACGAGCGTCTTCTTCGTACAATGTAGCTCTTGTGTCCGGCGTAGAATCCTGTCGATGTCGACCAAAAGCATGCGGTGATAAAGAGGCCCTTCTTTGTGGTACAATTAATGGACCCGGTAACAAAGCATGGTGGGAATGTAATGTTCGCCGACGTCGTGCAGGAGATGGTATTGATTGTTTGATTTCGCTGAAGGTGAAATTTGCGGGGAGGGATGGTACCTTATTTAAAGGTCGCAGCGGTGAAGTGCATTCTTCCAATGCTCGGCATAGTGCTCGATCTTCTTCGTCGTCGGCTTCACGTTCTAATTCACGTTCTAGTTCCACATCCATATCCATTTCGTCTTCCATTTGTTTATGTGACTCCTCTAGGTGTTTCATAAGAACCTTGGTAAAGAAAATGAGTTATAATTTAAATAGAAAATAAATAACACATAAAAATCTTGTAAAAGTACTTACGGCTACCACAACGTTGACGAGGACAAACTGAGCCATTAAAACAAACACAACAAAGAAAATTGGTGCAATGATAGTTGATACACAACAGTTGCGTACACAATCTACGGAGCTGTCGCAATCTTCCCTCAAAGTATCCTTCATTATGCCATTCCAGTTGTCACCAGTTGCTACACGGAAGAGCGTCAAAAATGCCATTCCAAAGTTAGCAAAATGTGCATGTTCTCCAAGTCCTAAAACAAATTATAATCGATTAAATGATTTATCTCGATAAATATATACGTATCTAAAAAAAAAACTTCAAACCTTGACAAGGAATTTCATCAGAGCATTCAAGTCTCCCAAATAATTCAACACCCAATGCTGCGAATATAAAAAATAGTAGGAAAAATAGGAGTCCCAAGTTCCCTACTTGCGGTAAAGCTTGCATCACTGTATCCAACAATGCTCGTATTCCTTTAGCCATTTTTAGCAATTTCAAAACTCTCGCTATTCGTAATACTCTCATAACTCTCATTATTGTCGGGTTTATTGGTATAATGTTCGTTTCAAGCTCTTCTAAAACTATTCCAACTATAGAAAGAATCACTATTATAACGTCAAGCTGATTCCATTTGTCTTTTAGATAAATTTTGAATCCCAACGCCACTAATTTCATTGCAGCTTCCAGAATAAAGACCGCAGTGAAGAAGTAATTAAATATTTTAAGTGCATACTCCAGGGCCGGTGGCATTCTAAAATATTCTATAGCCATGGTCACAACGTTTAAACCAATAACACCAGCGATAGCCAAGTCGAAATATTTTGAAGTCACAACATTGTGAACAAACAGACGTGTTTGACCGTAGTCAGCATAATAGGGTCTTTGATGCATTTCTGAAAAAAAAAAACAACGTTAAGCTACTTTTTTGCTTTCGAATATGATCAAGACTTTTTTTATTAAAATACCCACTACGTCTTTTCTTCTCCATTTGCAGCGCTCTTTTTGCTGCTCTTCTTACTCTCTCTTCTTTTTCTTGTTCTTCACGACACCGGTGAAAGTTCTCAACAACTACTCCCACAAACATATTCAATACAAAGAATCCTACTAGCAATATAAATGCAATGAAATACAGCAAACGCCACTCTGAATAGTTGATAATGGGCTGTAACAGGCAACATATATATTATTTTATATTAAAATCTTGGAAAATAGAAATTTATTATTGCAATACAATAATAATTTATTTTTACCTGTTGGTCAACCCCTACCGCATCCAATCCAGTGTACATTATATTTACCCAACCATCTCTTGAACTTAATACAAAAAGAGACATTAAGGCTTTGCCTAAATCGTCGAAGTTATATTTTCTGTTAACCCAAACATTTCCTTCAATTGCTAAACAATCTGATTTATTTTTGACATTTTTAATGTTTGCACCTTCGCAATAGTAGAATGCTCCTTTAAATAGCTGCAATAAGTTTGATGTTTAAATTATTTTGGTCTTTAACCCACAATGGTTTTAATAAATAACTATAAGAGCTTTATTTAGTTGTCAAAAGTTTTGCGATATTTTATTATTTTTTTATGGGATAGGAATCCAAACGAGCAGGCGTGTCACCTGATGGAAAGCAATCCACGCCGCCCATAGTCATCCGCAGTGCCATAGGCAGTGCAGAAGCGTTGCTGACCTTAAAGAAAAGCGTTATTATGGGAGTGGAAATAGGAGGGGGACGGCGAAAGGTGTTGGGCTCCGGAACTCGGCCGCTCACCGTACGAAGCGCGGTAGCTAAGCTACCATTCAGACGCCGGTTTTTTGCGGGAGTCTGGTACTTCTCCGGGCGAGCCGGCCCATTCATTATACATACAAATATTATGCCCTTCTTGACAAAGTATTCGTCTGCAGCGTGGCTCTACCACTATTAGCATACACTAAATTTTGACACATACTTACCTGTACGCCCAAAATTCCAAATATGATAAAAAATGTACAGCATATTAGAACAATATTGCCGATTGGTCTAAGTGATGATAACAGCGTTTGGACCACCAACTTTAATCCAGGGGCTCTGTTAATTACCCTCAACGGTCGGAGTGATCTAAGCAATCGGAATACCTGGGAAATATATAAATGTTTTATGGTATTTGAATGAAATTTTAAATGTGAATAAAAACAATTTGTCACAATTTGTCTCATGTTTTCATTACCCTCAAAATGCCAAAGATCCGTGGACTTGATTCCGATACTAATGACATTAGTAAGTCAATTATAGATATTATTACAAGCGAACCATCCATTATATTCCAACCTGATGTAAAATACGCTTCGGGTCCATAAAACATTCCGGAAGCTATAACCTACAACAGTAATAAAGAAAAAACATACAAACATAAATACATATAATGAATATTCAATAAAGACTGCTTTAATACTTATAATGAATATTCAATAAATATTAAAAAATATATACTAAAAGCTTTTAACAATAATTACATAATTAAAAGTACCTTTATAAGCATTTCCACAGCAAAAACAGCGGTAAACACATAATTTGCACTGGACAGAAACGCTCTTTCTTTCGAGTCCGGTGGTATATTTGGTCGTTCCATTGCTAAAGTGATGCAATTCAGAGCTATGAAGAGAAGAACTATGTTGTCAAACCACCCTCTTGTCACCATCCATGTGCAAAATCTTCTTATACTAGAGTCAGAAACATTTTTGTATAAAGTTTATGAATATGCCTTAAAACTAATGATTTTATTATAAGGTCAAAACGTTGACTTGTAAGCTTTTATATTTATAGAGACCAGAAATTTGATCATATGTCTTAATTAGAGAAATCTTAAAAAAGCGTCATATTTAAAAAAGAGAGAAAAGAATAAACGATAATTTGATTAAGCTTACTTGTTATCCGGAGGGAATATATAAAGGGAGTAGTTTTCCTTTTCTTTGAGACATCCTGTTGGCTCCATAAAACGAAAGAGATCCTTAAACCTATATCTACGCCTGTAAAATCTTGATGAAAATATGCAAATGTTGTTATTAATCGCAACCTGAAAATATAAATATAAAACATAATTGTATTCATTATATATCTCGTAAATTAAAATTTTCTTGATATATTACTCGAGAGTACATATAATTATAATAACTATAAACGACGTTTTGTTTCATCTTTTTGACATCCATAATAGTTCACTGCTGGACGAGAATGACTCTCGTACCGTCACCGTTATCCCTACACTTGGCAGTAGGATTGGGCTGAATATTTTGTTTACGATATAAAAAATTAAGGATAGTTTAGAATTACTTTGGAATTTCTGAAACCTTCAATAAACACTATTGTTTGAGATAAAAGTGTGTCGTAAAGTTAATAAAACTTTTCTCAGTAATATTTCAATGCAAATTCTAGAAATGAAAAGTTTAGATAAGCTTTTTAAATTTCCCTTTTTCATTCCGATAAATAATATATTATTGTTATGGAAATATTTTATACTCGTCTAAAGCAAAAAATTTAAAAAGAATTGGATTTTACCTCTTCATTTATCTGCTTAATTAGTGGTAGAGGTTGATTATTAGGTCGTGTAGATAACGTAACATTATCATTTCGAGGTCTTGTCGCCATTTGTGACAGTTGATTAGATGGCGGTGTTTGTAAGTTGCTTGCCTTTACTTCTGATACGGCTGTCACTAAAACAAAATCAAGAGAAAGAATCATTAAATTGAGAAACTATGAAAGTTGTACTATAACAGAAATTAATTCAATTTCAATTAAATCGAAGAAGAGGGAGAAACAGAGGAGAGAGATGGAGAAGGAGAGAGAGAGAGAGAGGAGGGAGACGGAGAGGAAGAGGTACAATAATTCACATTTTATTTGGTGTTCCAAATATATGTTATGATAGCTGGTTGCATGGATAGTTGAAATTAAAATGTGCTAGAATAAAAATATTTTTAAAGCAATTTCCAAAAAAAAAATTATTTACAAACGAAAGTACATTGAAATTATTTGTAGATTACCTGTTAAGTACTCACTAGTAAGAGAGAGCCTATGGGTGGGGGTTTTCACTGTCTCTAGCCGTATCGTAGAATCAGATGAAAACCCAGCTTCTGGAGCTTTCCATGAGACCTGTGTACAGTAACATAGGATAGAAATAGTATTTGAATATGTATAAGTATATTTAAGCTTATTTGAAATTTTAATTTAAGAAGTATACACAAAAATTTAAGTACCTCTTAGGGTGAAATTACTTTAAAATAAATATACCCTTGACGATGAAGAAAATCATCTAATTCTAAAAAAGTTAGTATAACACGTAGAATATTTAACAATATTTCATGAGTTTACGCGTATTGCTAATTTTTTATTTTGTGTACATCTTCATAACATATCTTACGAATCTAAAACTATTTAGTTTTTCATGTAATTCTTACATCTGGTAGTAATGGCGTTGTATGCGCAGAAACTCTTCTGGCTGGTGTTGCCAATACTCTGGGAGCAGGTAGTTGAGATTTTGCTCGATTATTGGGAAGTTCTGACTGCGTATCATTTTTAATTACCATCGAAGATGCCAAAAGAAGGTCATTTTTTCGGACACTGGAACCTGTAAAAAATGTAATGATTATTTTGACACCCCAAATATGGTCCGCTGTTGGGCATGGGCTCTCCATATTTGGGGGAAAGGATATCGATTTACAACGCTTGTTTAAAGCCAGAGTGGTAGGACATCCCAAATGGGAATATATCTGAATCGCAATATATTTTAAAATATATGTATGATATACACATAAATGTATATTTATTTTATTATGAGAACTGAACTCGCGACTATAAATTACTTTAAGAACGGTAACTGTACTACGGAGTCACGACTGAGCAATGCACTACAATGTTATAATTATGTTTGGATATTTTGGAACTTAGTAAAAAAATGTTTTTGATATTTTATTCCTATTAATTTTTTTTTATTTATGATATTTAACAGGTGAAATAAGATGGAGATATGTATATATATTCATATCACATAAAAGTTTTATATTATATTTAATTTATATATATGAAAAAAATACGTATATATTTTTTTCGTATATATAAATTATATAATATCATTCATTAAAATAATGCATGTATCTAAGCAAGTTTCCATCACTTACCGTTACAAGATGTGTGATCCCTTCCATTATTAAGCACAATCGCATCAGAATCGGAACCGGTCCGCTGCTTCTTTCGTCGAAGACTGGGTCTAGAAAGACGCCAGCTGTATCCTCTTTGCACCCTACATTTATCTTCTCCGTTTGTGGTAGGACTCGTTATAGTAAGACTTCTGAGAAATATATTGTAACTTAATTGACTGTATATACATATATATGTATTTATTGCATAAATTTGACTGTACATATTTGGACGACATCAAGGTTAAGGACAATAAGTCGTTACTGAAGAGATGATTTTCTCACCATCATCGGGACTGGAGGCCTTTTTACCATAAATGGAACTCCAGTTCAAAATGTAAGGAATAAGAATATTGATAAATTAAATTGTTTTTTTTAATACTTATGTTTAAAATGTTTTACTTATACTGCATTATGAATAGGTATTCATTTGCAAATATTTTATGTTATAATATAATAATAAATAACTTACTTCTGAGAACTAAGTAGACTTGACTTATCGCTGACAGTTAGACAATTATCTTCCCTTGCGATTGTCACTTGAAGATTTTTTTCTGGGAGAATGGGTGATGGCATGGATTTTGGTGTAGTAGGCGACGTTGACCCCGGTGATGTTGATCTCGTGGGAGGAGGGGCTAACGTTAAAGGAGGAGGAGCTAAAGTCATAGGAGGTAATCTCGCTTTTTCGGCTCCTAATTGAGCAGCTGCAGAGTGTAGCGTTAAAGTATAACTGTTTGGCGGTTTTAACAAACCTGGAATACTTGTACACTGAAATGTAAAATAAAGCTGTTGTATATTACTATTAAAAATAAAAAGTTATTTTTTTAATCAAATACATTTATTAGGCAACTCCAATAGTTTAGTTTTATTAGTGGGTACCGTACGGGGTGACAACAGGAGAAAACACATTTTATATTAAATTATCTGGGTTATATATTGTTAATTATATCATTTATTTTATCAAAGTACTAAATGGCTAAATGGCATTTGTTCAAAATCAAACGTAAAAATTATACCTATATAACTTATTCGTTTGATGCCATTGATTTCTAGTTTATCTTCCAGGCAGGCATTAATGTTCTGTTTGCACACTTATGTTTTTGTTTATAAGTTATTGAGCTGGATGATTGTTAAACTTATGAATTTCATTTTAGTGCATTCAATGACAAATGACATAAATGATTAAATATCAGATAATACAAATTATTTACAATTTTAAAATAAGTTATATTATATAATGTTCAGAAATAAATGAAAGAAAACGTTCGCACTTACAGAAGTTCGATCTATAGAATCTAAGCTAGAAACCATTGAAGATCTCTCTAAAGATAATGCCACGTTGAAATCTCTAAACGAAGCTCCGGGCTCTAAAGTGGTGGATGGTGAATCTTGTGGTGTAGCAGCTGTGTGAGTTATCATCGGTACTGTCGTGCTGCTTTCCAGGGCTGCCGTGTTATTCGCTAACATTTTAGATTCCTAAAATAAAGTTATTTTTTCTTACGTAACTGGTAAAACAGTATTATTTATATAACTCAAAGACTTTTAAGGTAAAAGCAAGTAATATTAATGCAAAGACAGAAAAAGTTATTATCAATAACTTACCTTTTGTAAATTGCATTTATTTGATTGTGCACAATCTTTACACAATGTGGGATGATGCGTTGAAGATCTTACTTTTTTGCGTGATTTCATTGCTTTCTCTTTATGGCCGTTTACGTCGTCTTTTGCTTTTCTTACGTCATCGGCTGAGCGCCAGAAGTTTTTTATTTCATTCTATCAACAAGCAAAATAAACATGAACAAAACTACAAGTAACGTTCCCGTATTGGTATAAATATATGTATGGATTACAAATATTTATTCCGAGTTTGGTAATTCCACCAATCCGCATTGGACAAGCGTGGTGGGTTAACGTCCGTTCCTCCAGAAATGGAGAGGCCCGTGCTGTGTGAGCAGTGGGGCATATATGAGCTGTTAAAAAAGAGATGTAGTCCACTATAATCTCTAACGAACTTCTCTGACATCGTAAATATATTTAGGTAACTGTTGTTGCTTAGTTATATAGTCTTTAATTTAATGTAATTATCTACCTGGGAGAAACTTTCACTTGAATGGGATCCTGAATTTGATTCATCATATTGCAAGTCATTATGATCCGAGAAACATTCGCCAGACAGTTTTGACTTCGCCAACTCTCTTTGCTCCCGTTCTCTTCTTTCGTTACGCTAAAATGAAAAGCGCAATAAGTTTTGAATAAAATTACTAATTCGGTTCTTTCACCTTTTAAATGTCATATACTTACTTCTGAACTGAAACCTTCCACCAAAATGGCCACAAGTAAGTTAAATAGTACATAATTCCCAAAGGTCATTAAAGCCACAAAATATAATGCCGCCCAGTGACTTGTTTTTTCCATACCATTGAATAGCACTACATTCCAGTCTTCTTGAGTTAATACCTGTGAAATCGTCACGCAAATAAATATTTTAATTCATTTACACATTTACTATGCTACTACAACATTTATTTCGAAATGATTGATTGTTTTTACTTAATCAAAATAAGCAGGGTGTGCTGTAATTTTTCGTGTTCACAAGTGGTGCCTCAGTGTTTGTAATAAAATGTCAAGTAATTTTATGTTGAAAAACAAAGTTAAAGTAATAATAACTTTTGTGAAAAAAGAAATGTTAGTGTTAGTAGGTCTCATGTTGTTGTGTTACAGTATACGAAATTATACATCGTAATGAAAAGGAACACAGACGGCGATTTGGAGTACACAAGCAAAAAGGGTCCAGCATCTTCTAAAACTAATAACTATTAAAGCAAGATGCACAAACTACAGAGCGCTGTTTTGAATGTTACAAAAATAATCTACAGCCTTGACGGTGCTTCTCGATGATCAATATAAAAATGAATAAAATAGCGAGCAATTAATATCATACATATTTACAAATATATTTACGTATTTTTCATTGAAACGAGAAACACGCAGAGACAATCATCTAAAAGCGTAATCAAGGAATCGCAAATTAACCGGTTGGATATTTTAATCTTTTTCAAAATCAGACTTAAAACTTACCTGAAACACGGTGACCGTAGCCCAGAGGATATTATTAAAATGTTTCCTGTCGCACTCGCACTTGGGATGGTGAGAGATGATTTCGGGGCAAGTGCAATCACGCTCGACGCCATTGTCTTCGACGTACTTGCAAAACTTACCACCGAATAGATACATGCCAAGAATACTGCACGTCGTGGGCCCGATGAAGAAATGAAAGAAAAACAAAAATGCTATGCGCATACGCTGCGACCCAATCAACCTGACGATGTTATTACGTACGCGACGGTAACACTGCAATATTCTCTTCATCGTGGTAATTAATGGTGGACTAATATTACGGGCGGATATTCATCTTGAATTGATGATCTTATTATTTACATATTTGAAAATGCTAACAGCAATAGTCATAATTCTTGCAAATTATTTCAATTGAAATAACTCATGAATACCATAGTGCTTCAAATTCAACGGAATTAATAAATAAATGAATTATAAGTCAAACAACCGTAAAATTAGTTTTTTATATTTCTAATAGGTTGTTCGGAAAGTTCGTGCCGATATTTTAGGACAATTAAAACACAGCTCATTTAAATATTGATATACATTTATTAAATTATATAGGTACCATTCTGCTAAATGACGTAATGTCGAGCGTGGGTTGTTCTCGATTTCTGTTCTAATCATATCTTCGTCTGTGGTGGACGGCCTACCTGGGCGTTCTTGATCTTCTATGTCGAAATTTCCAGCTTTAAACCGAGCAAACCACTTTCGCACAGTTCTTTCGGCTACAGCATCCTTGCCATAACAAGCACATATCTTATTTGCCGCTTGTGAGGTATTTTTGCCCTTTCAGAAAAAGAAAAGCATTAAATGCCTATAATGCACTTTATTTGCCACCATATTCTAACCGATTCGATAATAACCCTAAATTCGATAAAGCTGTTAAAGCCAATAGGCTACCAGCATTAACATCTTCGAATCAAATCCATGTTCTAAGGCGTACAAAACTGATAACAATTAACGAATCGTAACCAAACTTTTTTCCAAATATGACTGAAGCTATCTCTTTTAGAATATGTACACATGTCATTTGGTTTCAATAATTGCGATGTATTCAGTCAGGTGTCTTGCTCTACCTACAGAAAATCGGCACGAACATTCCGACCAATCCAATATTATAGTTTTTATTCATAACATATAATACAAAAGCAAAATTAGTGAAGCAGTGTTATCGCCGTCGGTACGCCACCACCAACGGGTTTGTTAATAAATGTAAATTAAATATTTTTGTTTAAACAGAATGTTATTTAGTGCATAATTCCCAACAATAATATTATCAAAACACATTCATATTTTATTGCCTCATTATATCATATCAGTGAAATGCAAAAAAATAATCGAGAAGAAAAAAGAAGGCAAAAGAATAATAGTGCAAAAAAGTTACTGAATATTTTTCATAAACTTTCATTATAGTCATTCACGTTAAATGCATAATTCGATTTTAAAGACAAGAACTTTCTTAGAAAAGAAAACGAAGAAAGATAAATGTGAAGGGAAATGAGAGGGCAAGTTTCATCATCATTCAACTGAATTTCGCTAATTTGGGAAGTGATAGAGAAGTCAAAGTTAAGATGTATAATTGAATATAAATAAATATCTGCAGTTTGTTCACGAAAAAAATGAAGTGTTGGAAGTAATACAATTATAAAATTAAAACATAGTCATAATAAAGTAAAACCCTTCATTTATTTCATGTCGAAATCGTTAAGAAAGATCCATAAAATAAAAAGCAGCATGCAAAGATAAAGGATATCGGTCGACTGAGTGCAGTTGTAGTAGTGGGGCTAGAAGTATGGGCAAAAACGGGAAATGAAACCGACTCTTAGCCTTTATCGACCATAAGCTAACCTGCTACTCAACCAAGCTCATTTACTAAATAATGTGCTGTTGACAACTTCTGATGGGAACTTTTTACGTCACAACGGGGTGATTGTTAAACTAGATGAATTTAGAGCAATTTGTTACGCATGGTACTAGTTTTGTTCACTACACTGGTTCTAGGGTAGCTGTTACGCGTCTGAACGCCTGTTTGACAAAGCACAATGTTGCAAGTTTTTTGCAAATTTAATTTAATTAAGTTATAACCATTTCTTGTCAATTTGAAAGTAACCTCTTGCAACAAAGTGTAAAGTCGGTTGTGTACTCGCGTGGTTAGTTTATTAGCCGTCGTAAGGACCATCGTATGGTACTAGGATTGTCGTTTTGTCATGAGTGTTGACTGCTGACGAACTCACAGGTAATAAGCGTTTAGTAAGATGTAGCAAGTTCAGTCTGTTTTTGGGTTGTCTGTTAGGTACTTTAATTGAAAATGCAGAATACCTGAAACACTGTGACAAAGGCCCACAAGAGCGTATCAAAGTTTTTTCTGTCGCACTCTTGTTCACCCTCTTCGTCTTTCTCGCAGAATTTGCACCCGAAGAGGTTCATACCGAGGATGCTGAACGTTATCACGCAATATACGATTAGATAGAAATACTGTCTCAACAGTCCTTTCCATATTATTTACAAGAAAAATAAAATAATAAATGAAACAGATAACACTAAAAGATGTGAGGTTAAATCTAAAAGTAATAGAGTGCAGGTGTAAATAAAAAGAGGTGGAGAAGAAGCATAAAAGCGTGGTAGATTCTATGATCAATAAAACCGAATAAAAGAAGAGATAAAGTTGTAAATAGTGTGGATAGTGGCAGTGTATAGTGGGTAGAATGTCAAAGACAGAAATGGTTGATACGTTAGAAAGAGAAGAACGGAAAACAGGAGATATTACTCACAGTTATATAGTGCATGAGTTAAGGGATGCAAGTGGGATATTAAGTAGAGACTATTTCTGACTATACAAAAAGTAAAATTAATTTTCTTCTATATACAAAAATAAGAATCCAAAGACACTTATGTCAAATTGCTTCATTAACTCTTTGAAGTTTCTTTCGCTATATAAGATTAACTGTATCAAGTAAAGACCCCATAAAACTTTAGAAATATATTCTTAGTAGGAATTTATTTAATATTGCATACCGCCAGAAAACTATATTTTATAAAAATTGTTTAATCTACTATGGTTTAATATTAAATTCCTGTATTTATGAATAGCATTAAAATGAATTACAATTGTTAGTTGTAGTAATAGAGAAAAGAAATCAAGAAAATAAAAATTAAAGAAGAGAAATTTTCAAAAGTTCAATTGGCAAATTTTATTGAGCCCTACATTTTATTTTTTTTTTATTCTCATGCATTTAGGTAAAATATTTATAGCCTTTGTTTAATTATGGAAAAGTAAATTTAGTCAAATTATAATTTTATTTTCATATACATAAATAATTCTCCGACATAGTGTATATAAAAATGTTCATAAATATATTGTTAAAGTTAGATATAGATATTACATTAGAAACATTGTAATATATTTACCTAAATATGAAAATGAATAGAACGAGTAAAGAGAAGAAAACCGCTACATTATCCATGGTTCTGAGCATCACGAAGAGTTGTCTTCGTAAATTTGGCATGAATCTTACAAGTTTCAGTATACGCAACAATCTGAACGTTCGCAGAACAGAAAGACCTGAGCTTCCTGCCATGTCTTTGTCATTTCCAAAGCTATGCGCCAGCTCGAATGCACTATTAGGTATTAAAAATATTTATTAACATTTAGTTTTAATCAACAATTTCAATATTTTATATCAAAATAATACAAACATCTTACCTTAAAATAACGATAATTCCGTCAAAAACATTAAAGCCATTCGAGATGTATTTGAATGGACCCTCTGCGATTATCTTCAGGACCATTTCAATAGCAAAGATCGCAGAGAAAACAACGTTACTGATTTCAACAATCACTGTCAGTTCTTCTGGTTGGTTGTGGTACTCTATGCCCATTGATAATGTATTTATGAGAATAGCCAGAAGTATCCCTGCGATTGTAACCATAATGAAAGTCAATTTAAACAAAATAATACAATAATGATTATCGGCATTTAACTCACCTTGTTGAAAATACTTATGGTTGACAACTGTCTTAATATGCTTCCTTAATAATAAAAGGAATTCTGATATATGTCGCCAAAATATTGAGCACGCGCTGGAGAAACGACCTTTTCGATTTTCCTTAGCCACTGCCTCTGCCGCTATTAATTCAGCACAACAAGAGAAATCTTCTATTTCTACTACCTAGTAAAACATTCATGAGGTAAGTAAAAGACATTTGTGATATGTTATCAAGTATGAATATTTTTACCTTCGTATCAGTTTTTTCATCACCAGCTCTTTTGCTGATCCCCTTGGTTAACTCTTCGAAAAATGAATCCAAAGCTACTTGCCCAGTGGGCAATGCAGCCGATAGCGCTCCTGATAATGCCAATAGCTCCTGGCATGACATTGTCCCTCCAGCTGCACCTCTCTCGTCTGCCGTATCACTTGTCGGTAGGTCGAACTCTATGTCCCAAATATTTGTAGCTTAATTATTATTCACATTAAATATAAATCAATTAAATCCTATAAATATAAAGTATAATAAAATCCTATTTCATCTAAATCTTTTCTATTAATGAAAAAAAATATACATATATAATTAAATAAATTCAAATATTATATCATAAATTTTACATATAAGTAAATTGAATTATAATAAAAGCAAAGGGCCATAGAGTTGCTCATTTAATTCACTATTAATGGTGTCTAATATGGAAAAAGTGGAAGGAGGATAGAAAAGAACGTTACACATGCCCGGCTAACAGTTCGTCTAGACCTAAACACTTCTAGACTCACCACTTTGACTCTTTAGCCAGTCACGTTGGCACAATGAATCTATAAACGTTTGATATATTAACATAGTTACATATAATATACATAATTTTGTTACATCTAAAAACTGCTTGTTATATATTGATATATGTTAAGTAATAAAAATATATGTATATTAATAAATTGAGAAAAGTTAAGAATCAAGATTGAAGAGTGAAATTTAATTTATAATTTTTATTTTATTTTATTAATACTTCGAATTACAGATTACAGATTGAGATATATAAGGTCCCACAAAATTGTTTGCAAAGTTTGACTGTGGGATCAGCAGCCTCATTACTAAACTTAAATTAAAATCCAAAATGGCGGAAATCAATATGAAATTTGGCAAAGCCCGAAACGCTCAAGTAGCTTTATATATATATATATATATATATATATATATATATATATATATATATATATATATATATATATATATATATATATATATATATATATATTATAAAGAATATTTTCGCTATCTAAATATAAAATGTACAAAATTTAATAATACGGTGATACCTGTTTGTGTCATTTTCTCAGAGGAACACACATTATGCGGATGAGCTGAATTCGGCGAGTTGGGAGTATGCAACAATACAGTGTCACTGAACATCACAGAAGAACGCCTCCGGGCGAGCGATGGCGGTGAGAGTAGTGAAAGATTCGATGCGTTCTGTGTTGAAATAAAAAAGAAAGTATCAGAAGGGTATATATATATATATATATATATATATATATATATATATATATATATATATATATATATATATATATATATATATATATATATATATATATATATATATATATATATATATATATATATATATATATATATATATATATATATATATATATATATATATATATATAGCAGCAGCAGTATCTAACGACTGATCGATCGTGGTAGAATCTCTTGAAATATTTTTTTTTTAAAATAAAAGAGCATTATTACCGGCGCCCATAGACATCTGTGACGCTGGAGGCGTTACAAACTTTTCGTGGATTGCAGCATTGGGATATATATGGGCTATTAAGAAGAGTAATGTATTGTTTATTAATATACTGTACTATGGTCAACATTTTTTATAAAATATACACAGCTCGGATAAAGCAACACAAAGCTTCAAGTTTCGTGAAAATAGGTCGATTTTCTAACTGGTTATGTATTTTATGTATTAAATTACCTCAAGATCGGCAGCCGAAAGCGAGGGTACGCGCAACAGGCTGGGCCTACTTAGGGGTTCATCGCCACCCTCCTCAGCAACGCCCGCTTTGCCTCCATTCCCCTGCCACAAACAGAATACAATATGTTTGCCGACATTTCAACGGCCCAGTAGGCCAGGAGGAATATTTTATATTTTTTCGACTCGTAACGAAGGGTAGAAATTTAAAAATTATAAATAAATTGAATTCCATAAAATTTGTCGTACTTTTCAAATAATTTTTCAAACATTTTTTATTACTTACTCTGGAATAGTAGTACTGTACGTACATAAATATACTTCAACAAAAATTGTAACCGTATTAACATATTATTGAAGTTAACATTATTACCTGCGGATGCGCTCGTGGACAGCAAGGGTGGTGCTGTTTTGGCTTATGCGTCGGTAGTTGAAGAGTTTCCCGGCTCTGTCTCCACCGGATTTGCGCTTTTTGATATCGATATACCCTGACACATAGACATTTAATTAATTCATACAAATATTATATATAAATATATTGTTTAAAAAGGATCTATAGGTATTTTCATAGCCTATATACATATGTTTTACTGCATTTCCGGAGGAATGGACATTACTCAAGCACGCTAGTTCAAATCAGATTAGTGAGGCACTCAGACTCAAAATAAATACTTGTAATCTATGCATATTGTCTAAGAGGTTTAGCCACATCTAGATGACCTGAAGTTGACAGGATGCCAGTGGGGTTCATCCCTGAGGCTCAATGTCTCCGTTCCGTTTGTTCGTTTCGTTAGGGTGCCTCAAAAGCTGCTGGGAACAGCGGCACCAAAGACCGGGGGCGGTCGTCCCAATGGGTTTCGGCTCGAGTAGTGGGGTTCATCACCGAGGCTCGATCCCATACCCTTGCGTGGGGTGTGGAACTCCCCGTTTCGTTTTCGTTATTATCCAAGACGAAGCTGGGAGCTTAAAATACAAGCTTCATGCTGGCAGTTATAAAAATCAATGTTTTCTATTATTTAGTGCTTTTTTTTCTTATTATTCAATTGTTTGTTACCAAATACATGACGCAACAAGCTAATCAGTCAAAAAAAAGAAACTTTTATTTATAACGCAATAAAATAGGCAGAAAAGATTAGCAAAATAACCCGGCAGGTTGTTACGCATCGCCGCCTACATGGTCCTTCAAGCCGGATATGAACCAGCGACCAACAGATATTTATCCAGATGTGAGTAGTAATTACGTGGTCAAAATGTGCGTTTAGATGTTGGCATGAATGTTTTTAGGTAGTAGTGGGTTTAATACTAATTTTATAATATATAATAATAAATAATATTGTCGAAATGACTACTTATTTTTATAAAATACATTTAGCTTCTAAGATCACATAATGTTATACAAACCTGATTTTCTTAGCCATTCTCCTTTTAAATCTCCTCCATAAGTGTGCTACATACTTTACTATTTCCGCATAACACGTTGCCGGTTCACTGTTATTAGTCGATGAAGCCAAAGTCGACGTCGATGTGAAGCGCGCTCTTTCAGCGCGCATTCGTTCCATTTCACGTTTTTTTGTTTCACTGAATTGAGTTGCTATGACGACTAGGCATAGGTTTATCATAAAAAATGACCCAATCTGTAGAGAACAGAAAAGTATTAAATGTGGGAAAAGGTCAATATTTATAAGAGAAATAGAATTATTTAGGTAGTTGATATAGTGGTAGAGCCAACGAGGCCAAAGAGGTTCGATTTGCAAAGAACCACATACGCCAAGTGGTATCATTTCAGTGAGTTACCGCGTTTCGTACGGGGATCGGTATGTCCAATTCCTTCCCTTCTTCCTTTATTTTATTCTCCCTCTCCCATTCCTTTCTTCTTGGCCTTCTATTAATCACATCCTTACCCTAAGGATGGCGACGAATCTGCAGTGGTAATAGTATTGCAGATGTTCATTGGTTGTCGTTGCTTCCTACCAGGTAACCCGTTTGCTACTTTGCCTAAAGCTTTCATAAAATAAAAAAATTAGTTACCACAATCAAGAGCACAAAGTAAATCCAATCCCAGAAGCTATGCGCATCTTGAACGTAATACATGATGTCTGTCCAGCCTTCTAATGATATAACCTAAAACAAAATAATTTTAAAGAATTTTCTATTACATTAAACAATATATTAAAGGTGATTTGATATGAAATTTACCAGGAATATGGCCACCCAGGCGAGACCAATGTTGTCGAAGGATATTGTGCCTTGGAAGGGATTAGATCCTTTTTCAGTGCAGTTGGTGTAATACTGATTCCAGTTCACGCATGAGTTGTTTGTGGGCCTATTGTATGAAAATGGTTTTGCTGTTTCGTTGCACACAAGAGCTCCATAACGATAAGGCGGAAAGTTTCCGCACTGGTGCATACCACTATCTTCAGGTGTCGTGCAGATGTAATCCAGTTCTTTGGAGAACTCGTAGAAAAATGATATGCTGTGTGCAAATGATGTTCTTTAAATAATAAGCCATTATAATAATTTTATTTTATTTGTTAATTTATTTAAATATCTTATCGTTTCATCAATGTGTAGCTTTTGGTTTACTATAATTACATAATATGTTATGTTTAGTTTTTACATAATAAAATAACACGCCCCATATTTTGAAAAAACTTCGTACTCATGAAATGACTTTAATTAATCAAAAGCAGTGTTACTTATATTACTTATAATTATTGATATGTATTACTGGTATTACATATGTGATCATGCAATTCTAGTTTAAAACTACAAAGCGTTACGTGAAACGAGAAAATGAAACTAAATATGTGTTGTAATATTCATGCAAAATATACATTCATTCAAGGAAATATTAAGGATCGGCATGCAGAGATAAAAGCAAAAGGAAGAGGGGAAATTAAGAGGTTAAATGTAAATCTCTTCAGCTGCAAGTGAGACTTTGATAAATTTGAAATGAGGGAGTCAGGTGAGTATTGCTGGCTCCAGAAGATTAAAGTCGTTTAAAAGATTAAAGCAGAGTCGCGGTCGTTATCGTTTTAACGACAGCAGCCGGCTGGGTCGCCGGTGTACAAATGTAAGTTGTAACCCGCATCATTTGGGGCATGCCGCTCGTTACGGGGCTTCTTGTTGTGATGATAGTCTTAAGGTTTTTATTCTAAATTAAATTCTGTGTCAAATATCTTGAGAATATTTTCAAGATTTCTCAACATCTTAGTTATAGTGTCCTTATTAAAGCTATTTGTAAGTATTATTGGTAAATTAAGAATTAAAAAATTTTCATCTAATGAAGTGTTTGTGAAAAGACGAACTGCTTTAGCTGAAGAAATGCTACTAAAAGTTTTATTGTTAACTCTTGTTAGTTTTGTTTTGCGAGCAGTTTCAAAACAATAGCAAAGATTTGTTGTTAATTGTAAATTATATAATGGTAAATTTGTACGAAAAGTAAATTTTAATATCCTCATTACTTCGAAAATAGTTTTTTTTAATGAAAAATAGTTTAAGTTTTTATTAAAGACGGAGTTTGAGAGCACTACCCAGATTTTTAAATGATTAAGCAAACTGGCAGTTCCTTCTCGATTCGTTCGTTGGCAATCGTAAAATTGGTTATATGGATATTTTGTTTCCTATCGCTTACACCAAAACTGCCAGTTCGTAAAATAAAAGCAAATATAATAGCACATCTGGACGGCAGATGTGTGAAAGTACACGATACAACATATCTCAATGTCTTAACAGAAACACTTATATTTGATCGCAATTTCTTACGAGTTCACCCTGACGCGCACTCTGTACCATTCTGACAGGTCTCTGGAACACAAATTGAGGAGCGGTGACGGGTGTTATGTACCTAATTAAATCTACAATGAATAATGTTTATCTAATTGCCAAAAGTGCGGTTTTCATTTTTACATTGTTTATTTTGAAAACTGCATTTTTAGATGAGATATTTGCTTGGAACCTATTCTAATCTACTTTTGTATGTTTCGTAACATATTTATAACTACTTCATTCATGATTCGGTTTTCACCGTGTACAATGAAATACATTAAGTTGTATCAAATTCATGAGTTTGCCTTCGACTAAGATTACTTCAATATTCTGAATGTTTCACGTGTCTAGGTGTGTTGTTAGTAAATGATTTTATTCTTATGTAACATTTGACAGAATGCAATATTTAAGTGTGGTTGGTTAGTTAACTTAGTTAGTGATATGTATAAATTCCAACATGCCCAATCGTAAAATGTTAGAAACAGACAAAATAATATGCAACGATAATGCCAAACGATGAGGAGCTGTCATGAATGTGCCCGTTCAAATTGTAAGCATTAAATATTGCATGCAGTCAACTTTAGCAATGAGACGTGCCGCTAAGACGAGCGCTCATGAGGCAATAATACAAAATTAAATTTTAACTTCAACTCTAGAAATATAACCAAATTTCAACTTGGTCTAATAAATATTCTTCTTACATGAAGTTATGTGGTCAACGTCTCGTCAAAAGTAACCATTGAATTCAATTTTCAATATGATCAAAATTCACAATTCAAACTCACTTGGGCCGTATCACATTTGGTGGTAATACCAGCTCGCAGCGTTGTCGTAGAATTCCTGCCCACAACTGAACGCCTACGATTCCGAAAATGAAGAAGACGAAGAAACAAAGCAGTAGAACATTACCGAGCATAGGCAATGTGTCTAGTAGCAGCATCACTAGGATACGCATACCTGTAAATCGATATTAATATGATATGGACATGAAATGTTACAATTTAAAGGAAGTGTAGGGAAACGTATCTTAATTAAACTTAGAAAATATAAATAAATAATAAACAAAAGAAAATTAAGTCACTATAATAGATATTATAATATTTAACACTAGATTGCCTGGCAAGTCATTTCGACTGTTTATTGAAAACAATATATTTATAATGATACAATTTTTTTTAATAATAAAAGTAGTCAAAATGACTTTTCAATAACACACTTTCCGAAAACTCATTTGAATGAAGTATAATGAGGAGATTTTTCCATTGTCTTGCCGAATATACAGTGAAGATGTCTTTTGATTGATGGTAAGTCACCAATACCGGTCATGAATATTTGCAGTATTACGAGCACTACAGATGCTTCGACATACGGTAATGATGTGCAAAATGGGAGAGAAAGAAAGAAAAAATGGGGGGAGAGAAGGAAGTAAAAAAGGGAGAAAATACTTTATGTGGATATTTGTGTAAATGTATTACATCCCCGTTCGAGCCAGCCCTTTTTGTGTTATCACGGCTCTACGACTATTAAAATGTTTACACTTTGTCATAGATATCATTGTTTTTTTATGGCAATTGGTTACCTATAATTAGTATGCTATTGTCAAGTAAAAGTCAATAATATATTATGTATATATTATATAATAATATTTTGAAATATACTAGTTATCTATCTTGTCGTATTCCCTTTTAATAAAATGTTGGCTATTTTACCAAAACCTTTTATGGACTTTTGCATTTAATTTAAAAAGTCACGGTACACGCATTTTTTTCATATCACTCCACTTATGCCCCTTAACAGAACTATATTGCATAAAACGCCACCACAATTTAACAATATAACTGACAAAAACATAAGATTTTAAAAATGAAATAACACTACGTGACTGATGTAAGTTGACGGGAAAGAGTCCATATCAGTGTTTTATTTGAAACATTTTAGATATTAACATTGTTATTAATAAAATTTACTCGAAAAGTAAAGTAATAGAGTTTTAATGTTTCATAATGTCATCGAATGTCGGGAGTGGCTGCGTTTGTTCCAGCAGAGGTTGCGGCCGGGCTTACTTGTTGCTTCGATCGATGGGCGCCCCTGGCCGCTCTCAATTTTCACTCCGGGTTAATTTCTAAATGTGCCATGCAGATAAGAGACTTTTTGTAATATAAATTTTATTGTTTTATTATGTTTTTAGTTGATAATTCAAATTTTATATAAATATCATATAAATAATGAATAAGTATGCTACAACTTGGATTGCATTTTTAAATTCTAATTCTTAGTATTAGTTTTTGCAGTTCACAGCTCCTGTTCATGGCGCATTCCCATTTCTAGTGGAATAGACACTATTAATTTACTATCATTTATTAACACATTATGCAAATAGCGAGAAATCCAGACTCGGTATGAACCCGACGCGAGAATCGGACTGGCTACAACTCAAGGAAACATAATGTAAAGTTGAAATCATTTAAGTTATACCCTTCTTGAGTTGCGTTTAGATATTTATTGACATGTAATGCTTTTAAATTCTCAGAAATAAAATAATGTAAACTTCTCTGAAAGTTTCCTCTTAAGTTTTAGTTTCGAATATTGTATTTTATGTTCCATCCCTACACACTTTCGGGCGTATGAAATATTGCGGTGAGTTTGGCACATTGAAAAAGTTTTTTACAGACCATTTAACAGAGAATGTAAATCATTATCCATAAAATATTTGACGATTCAAAGCTTGTTTTCGAGAGATAAAAATTATAACAGATATATACCTTTTTTAAAGCTTTTAGACAATGTCACTCTAAATGGACATTCACATTAAATGTTGAATTTCACACTCCAAGAGGGAATAGAGGGAGGGGATGCCTCCGGAACTCGGTCGCTCACCGTACGAAGCGCGGTAGCTAAGTTACCACTCCGACGCCGGTTTTCTGCCGATGTGTGGTACTTCCCCGGGCGAGCTAGCCTATTTATGCTACAGACAAATATTATGCCATTCTTGATAAAGTATTTGTCTGCAGCGTGGTTCTACCACTATTAAAATGGTAATAGCTGAGTTATAATACATTTAATGAATATAATTTCTGATTCGTAGTCTACAATACAACAACAACAAACAAGAGTTTTGATTTCTATGGACTGATTTCCTTGGTTAAAATTCTTAATTAAATTTGTAAATGAGATGAAGCATAAAATTTCATAAACCAGTGACAAGTATGAAAAATGTATGGATTTTAAATATTTTTAGGGTGTTTGTTTTTTAGAGATCCTATTGATGAGAGAGAGAGAGAGACAGACTGTCGGGACCACAGCCTGTAGCTATCACTTGCGAACTTCGAAGCTTTGCGTTAGTCACCACGCCTATTATACCTGATATAGTTGAGCTCTGAACCGCCACCCCGATAATCGTCTTTAACAATTTATTCGCTCTCCAGAACCTCGTCTGTTGAACAGTTTAAAGCAATAGGGACAACTGAGTTTGACGATTGCAGCACCAAGATGTACTTACGCCCCCTTAGAAACTTTATGAAATGGTAATCATCATATTTACAAAGTAGGTCTACACTACAAGCGAACTTGCATCACATGAGCGTACGTAAAACCCGACTTCTGAGTTGATACTCGGCTTCGCGCTGACGGTATTGAGAGCCAAACTTTATTCTCCTTTCTTTACATCCCTTTACCACCCATTATTTTCCGATTATGCTCCCATTATTCACATCTAACCCTGAGGTAGGCGATAGAACGTATATTCTGTGCCATTGTGTTATGTAGATGTCCCCGCGGCAAAGATTACCATCTATGAGGTGATCTACTTGCGCCCTCTTTCATTTTTTTATAGCAGAGCGGGCAAACGAGCATGTGAGTCACCTAG